>SNQN01004360.1:0-52498 GCA_008642245.1 Bassia scoparia
ATTGCTGCATGACATGATGCATAAGTGAAGTTGGATAGTATATGTTGATGACATGATAGTGAAGGCAAGGAACGAAAGGATTCGAACAACGTCGTTCTAAGAAAGTTCTTCGAGAGGCTTTCGCAAATACAAGATGATGCTAATCACAAAATATGTGCATTTGCAGTTATACTTTCTGGAAAGCTTCTTGGGTATGTCATTAGCAGTCGGCGTGGCATCAAATCGACCCTTCGAATAATCAGAGCCATAATGTCCTTACAACCACCACCTTCAACGAAATAGGAGATCCGAGGATTTTTGGAACGTCTTCAATACATCAGCAGTTCACTCTCAAACTCACTATGGTGTGTGAACCATCTTTCGCAAGCTTAAGAAGGATGAACCAAGACTTTGGACGATGAATAGTCAACAAGCTTTTGCAAGGTGAAAGAGACTCTCCAACCTCTCAGTTCTCTTACCACAGTTCGCTGGCTTACCACTAGGCTCTACCTTACTGTCATTCAAACAGCTACTGGAGCAGCTGTTGCTCAAGAAGCCAACGGGAAGAAATGCAATATATTACTTGAGCAAAAGTTTTCCATATGAGACGAGGTATTCCATACAGAAAAGCTTTGCCTCGCATTTGGGTTGACGCAACCAAAAAGCTGCGTGCACTATCTTCTTACCCACACAGTCCAATTGTCTCCAAAGCTATCCATTGAAGTATCTCCTGAAAAACCTGCTATGGAGTGGGACGCCTATCAAGATGGGTGGTTATGCTTTGTCCGAATTCGACTAAAGTATGTATTCAAAAGTCCATCAAGGAAGCATTGTTGCCTGAATTTCAGCCAATTCCGCCGGATAAGCAGAGCAGAAGACTTTGAAATTCCCGACGCACAGAGCTATTGATGACTAGGACGGTTGGTGTTTTACTTTTGATGGATCTTCAAAACCAAAAGAATGCGGTGTGGATACTTCTGGTACTCGCCAGAAGGAAGAGCACACGCCGATTTCCGTAAAACTAGACTTCAATGTCACAAACAACGCAGCAGAATATGAACTGCATATTGTGTTAGAATTCAAGCCATGGCTCGGAGTTGAGAAGTTGAGGGTATACGGGGACTACTTCTTATCATCATCAAATCTCTGGGGAAATGGAAAGTCAGAATGAAGATATTCGGCCTTGTACTTAGTTGACTTAGGACTTAGGATCATGTTGCCGTGGTTACTTTGAAGCCTTGGCATATGTAGGGCCTAAAATGTTGTAGTGTATGAGCTTGCGTATAAACGGCATTCGCGCGTATATACGCAGAGGTCCGGTGTCGTATACTACGCAGCCCTCTGCGTTATTATATCGCAAGCTCATCTGCGTATAACCTACGCAGACCTGCGTAATATAACGTAGGCCACCTGCGTTACGCAGCCTCGCTGTCCGTATACGGTCAGCTTCCTGCCGCTATATATCGCAAAAGGGTTTTTTTTCTCGCTTCGTTTTTTCGTCCCCTCGGTGCTATAAATATCTGTGCCTGCCGTTGCCTCGATTTCCGGATACAACCATTACGGTGCTATCCTCGACTCACGTTTAATTTCGTCTCTCGTCTCTCTGTCATCTTACACTTGCTCGTATCTATATCACTTCTCTCAAACACTCTTACCACCACCACGTTCTTCGTTCTTTGAGTTAAGCGGATCCACGATTCTGTTTCGATTCAACAAGAATAACCAAGAGAATTAAGCCAGGCGGAAGATCTCATACTTCGCGCTCCGTTCTATCTTACTTATAAACTACATTGGTTTTGTTTGGTCTTTATATAGGGCGATTCAAGCGGAAGATTTCGTTTGCGCCGTCTATTTTATCTACCGAACGTAACGCTGTTTGCTCTCATCTCGTTCTCGACGCACTTTAGGGTATAGATAACTGGTTGTGTACATTATGTATGTTTGAAGTTCAATAATACTTCGATGTGTCACATTGTTGTGGTCATTGTGCTATAATATTGTTGGCTAACATTCACACAGAACCCGGAAATGGTATGTGAAGGTCAACTTTAAAGGATCAGGATTGAACTCATGGACACAGCGGTTTTTAAGGCACCGTTTATCTCATCTCCGATAACTACGCAAAGACTCTCGCCGTAAAATTACTCACTAGCGCTCTATAGCGCGCTGTTCAGCTGCGCATCTACGAACACACACTTCGTAGTAATGTTTTAGGGTTAGTAACGCTTCCTAAGTCGTGCTAAAGAATGTGTAGTTATGTTGCATGATGTGCATTCAATAATCGTGATGAATGGAATTGCAATGAGACCGAGTAGAGGCCGCTACATGCGGGCGAATTGGGTTACAGATCTAATTCGTACCATGTCCCCGAACCCACGAACTGGTTACTGGATCAGAACGTGGGGCAATTAATTTGGCACCAACGTTTCGGGCGTCTGTGAATAACCTTTATAGGCACGGTGGCGACTCCCCTTACTCGACAACACTACCCCAACGCACTCACGTGCGGGTTCCATGGCTCAAGCCCACGCAAAGCACCTCGATGTAATACCAAGCCGCGCGCCCGCTATACGCGAGGGCGCGGCACACATCCTACAGATAGCAAATGTGGTTCCAGTACCTAAGAAAGATGGATGAGTTCGAATGTGTGTAGATTTTCGTGACTTAAACAAAGCAAGTCCGAAAGATGACTTCCCTCTACTGTACATAGACGTTCTCGTAAGCAACACAACAGATCATGCCTTGCTCTCATTTATGGATGGTATGCTGGGTATAATCAAGTCAAAATCGCTGAAGAAGACATGGAAACGACAACCTTCACCACTTCCTGGGGGCTATATTGCTACACTATGATGCCTTTTGGTCTCAAAAAATGCAGGCGTTACATAGTAACGAGCTGCCATTGCTCTACTTCATGACATGATACACAAAGAAGTAGAGGTCTATGTTGACGAGATGATCGTCAAGTCGAAGGACCGCGAATGGCATACCCTTGCACTAAGGAGGTTCTTCCAAGGACTACAATAACTCCATATGGCAATCCCTTAACGTTGAGTGCAACAGCGGCTTGCTATCCCAGAATATATGTTACGTACTCTGCTGCATTTTTGTCACTTCACTGTTGAACGTCGAAGTTTAGATTCTCAAGCTCGCGATGGATATTTATCTAAGCTCGTAGGGTTTTTCCCTTTTGATTGCACCATCATTTGCAAGATACCGTTGCACTTAACGTTAAAAGATTACGGGTATATGGTGATTCTTAACTCATCATAAACCAGATTTCAGGACGATGGAAGGTACGAAGGGAAAGCCTAGCTCCTTATCAGTCCTATCTTAAGAATATTGCATCCTAGGTAGACAAAGTCGAATACACCTACCTACGACATGAAGACAATCAGTTCGCAGATGCATTAGCAAAGCTCACATCCATGGTGCAAATTCCGAGTTAAGTGACCCAAATGCCCTTAGTCATTGAGCGAAGACAAGAACTAGCATACATCTACACTTTAGACGAAACAAATGAGGTGCCCAACCTCGATCCAGAAGATCCATTGTACAAAGACATCAAGGACTACCTAGAAACTGGCGAATATCCTTCTGGTGCAACAAAAAAAAAAAAAAAACAAAGGGCTCTGAGGCGTCTCGCATCTCAGTACCTACTTCAAGGCGGAGAACTCTACAAGCGCCACTACAATGGTCTCCACCTACTTTGCATCACTAAACAAGAAAGCAAAACAGTCATGGAGCATGTCCATGACAGAATCTGTGGTACCCACATGAATAGCAGGCTCCTGGCCTCTAAGATCATCAAATTGGGGTATTATTGGACCACCATGGAAAAGAATTGCATGCAATACGTTCGTACATGCGACACCTGCCAAAAATACACCAATGCAAATCATGTTCCTCCATCTCTCCTATAAACATTTGTCTCTCCATGGCCTTTTTCTACATGGGGAATAGGCATAATAGGAAAGATTACACCGCACGGGCAAGGAGGTCATGAATTCATACTTGTGGCAATAGATTACTTCACAAAGTGGGTCGAAGCAGCATCATATGCTAAGCTCCAGGCTAAGCACGTGGCAAAATTCATAGAAAACAAAATCATTTGTCGCTATGGGATCCCTCATGGAAATATTAGTGACAACGACACCAACTTTCAAGTAGAGTGTGCGGATCTGATTGCCAAATATAAGATTCAACACCACGAGTTATCACCATACAGGCCACAAGCCAATGGGGTAGTTGAAGCAGCTAAKAAAAATCRCAAAACAATTATCTCTAAGATGACGGAGAATTATCAAGATTGGCCGCAAAAGCTACACTTCGCTCTATGGGGTTACAGGACCTCTATTCGCACTTCAACAGGAGCTACTCTGTTCTCACTGGTCTATGGCGCCGAAGCTGTTCAGCCTGTAGAACTAGAGATCCCGTCTCTACGCATTGTCCTAGAAAGCAAACTCCCACAAGCATAATGGGTAAGGGCGAGATTCGATGAGTTAGCTTTGCTCGACGAAAAACGGCTAGTAGCCTTGCATCATGTGCAAGCTTACCAAAAGAGGGTCGAACAGTACATCAACCAGTGAGTCAAATCATGAGGCATCGAAGAAGGTGATTTGGTTCTTAAAGCACTTCGTAAAACAGTACTAGATCCTCAGGGCAAGTTTCGTCCTAATTGGGCAGGTTCTTACATTGTCAAAAAGACCTTACCAAAAGGGGCAGTCCAACTAATGGACACAAATGGTGATAATTTCTACAGCCTCACCAACTTAGACCAGCTTGAGAAATACTACGTCTAAGGCATACACGCGCACCACGTCTCAACAACACAATAGCACCATGCATCAGAACTATGGATGGCCTGATTCCTTATGGATACGTAGGCAGCCTCGCCCTAGGGCTCGGCCACAATAACAAGTGCCCTACTTGTTTTAGGATTAGTAAGTGAACAACAGTCAAGCGGCAATTGGACGAAGTTTTCTGCAACATGCTCAAAGTAAACACAATGTATAAAAAGCAATGCAAGTTTGTAATTTATTACTAATTGTAATTAAAATCGAGCAACTACAATGCAAAAGGAAACTTCAAGTTCCAAGTTCACTTATTACATGAAAAAGCGGCTCGCAGGTCAATCACTTTATTAACTCATAAATAAAACAAACATTAAATTATACAAGAGTTGTGGAAAAAAGCAATCACTCCTTCCTCTCCTCTTCTTGCTCCTTGTCATCATCCTTCTTCGCACCCGAGCTTTCACATTTAGGCCTCCTCACCCATTTGCATCTCTTGGGTCTATCTTCCACAGTAGCCTTCCCTTTTCCTTTAGCATCCCCTCTAAGCATCTCTTTAGGCCCGAGTCTTCTTTTAGCAACGTTTGAGTCAATCCTCAAAGGAGGAAGTCTTTCAAGCCTATTCCAAACTGGTACAATCTCTTACCAAGTCTGTCCTTAGCAGAAACATCTCTAGACTTAGCAGCAGGGGTCTCAGTAGAGTCATAGTACAATCTCTTACTCTTGCAATAGTCCTTCAGCTTCGCACTTCTTGCCTCAGCTTGACTTATCACATCAATGGCATTCATCCAGACACGGTAATGAGCAAAAATCTTGTGGTCACCTCGAGCAAGTGGGGTCACCTCAAGTGTAGAATGGGATTCCCAGTACTTTTCCCACTCTATGGCATTGCCCGAATGTAAACTCTTGTCCTCCGGACGAACCGTGTTAACAGCAAGAATGAGTTGGACTTTCCCGAATTGCCTCATCACCATTGAAGGGAAATAAAAGGTCAACACAGTCAAGCTAGCCACGCGCACATATAAAGACAAGCGAGTATGCACCATACTCCTAATACCCCACCAAGGGACACTCCACCGCACGAGAATGCCACGGTCAACAAGGATAAGAATCCACTAATGCTGAGGTTTGTTCACATGGACCCTCTTACGGGAAAAGAATCCCTTAGCAGAATATTTGATAGGATTCTGGGGCGCCTCAACTAGGCTCAAATAATCCATTAGCCAAATCTGTCATGAAATAGCAGCATGTGCTATATTTAGTCATCACATCAACAATCAAGCAATAATATGTGTATAAATGCACTATTTAGCAAATATTCAAACAAAATATTATACTTGTAGTAAAACAGGGCATCCAGATAAGGGCGCATGCGCATCCTTCTTAAGGCGGTCGAGCATCATGAATAACTCCCCCGTGCACAACGGCATAGCAGTACGACTGGCCTCACATTGCTTAACAATAGAAATAATGCTATCATGAACAACATTCGGCTTACCATGGACAAACAGGAAACGTGCGAACAAGCAGATCATAATTGCACATCTACGGTAAACTCTACGACAAGAAGCATCACTAGCAATATAGTCCACTAATGCAAACAAATAAATTTCCCGACCATGCACTATGCGTCGTGAAAGAGTTGGACTAAGTCTCAAGTATCGCTCATATTCGTCAACAAAGCGATCAACAGTATTAGGGATTAAATGGAGACTTACAATAGGCTAGTCAATAATAGCACCAAGTTCCTTAGGCAAAGGAACGATTTCTTTGTCCCGAAGACGAAAACAATGCGTCAATGGGTCCCATAGGCTTATAGCATCGTAAAGAAGGTTTGTATCGAGARTTACATACCTTAAAGTCAYGAGGACATCACAATTCAGCCTTGCAAGGTCCTCCCTTTCACGTGCATCCAAGTTTCGAAGCACATCATTCAAAGCATTAGCAAAGTCTCTCTCCATTTGATTTGTTGCAAATTCTTTGATGTAATGAATTAAATGAAGTTCAAAGCAATGTAAGAGAGGTTTCAAGCACTAAAGAGGCTGTAATGAATGAATTAGGGCATGCATAAGCCCCTATTTATAAGCAATAAGGCCGAAAAAACTTCCCAAAAATAAAAAATCAAGCAAAAACAACTCGATTCTAGGCGTAATTGCTCCCATCCTGGGTGATATTATGCCCAATTTGAGCCTATTTTTGGTCGATTTTGCTGTTTTTAGCTGCTCCCATGCCCTATGGCATGCATTTCTTGGTCCAATCTAGGTTTTACCCTACATTTTCAAGAAGGAACGAGCCGACATTCGCCCATACAACGCAACGCAACACACATAACAACATGAGACGATCGACGTCGTCTTAGAAGTAATTACATGCATTGCATATAGTTAGTGAGTTGGCTTTTGCAAATTGTATTCAAAGCTCTACATTACAAAAACGAGCTATGTCCAGAATCATATACAAGTCTAGTCATACTTACACATGCAATCGAGTCTAAGCTAGAATCGAGTCAAGTCAAGTCGTGTCAAGAAAAAGTCAACAAATAAGTCTAGGCAGGTCTAAGCTTAGTCCTTTAATAAACAAATGCAAAGCTAGGGTCACCCCCCTTCCCTACAAGTGACTGGTACATCTACTGCTCGCGACACGTCGAAAATAAAGTGATGCTAGCACCTGCAAGGTAGACTTTTCCGGTAGCTCATCAGGGAAAGGAACTAAAACAGAGGTTCCCGGTAACGTAAACTAAGACGAGGGTCTAGGTTGAGAAAGGGAGGTCGAAGCTCCACCCTGGTTAGGGACCGGTCTCATCTATACGTCGCTGTCGTCATCAGCATCCTCGTCGTCGCCCTGACGAACCTGTATAAGGATTTTTCAATTCAAAAACAGGTTCCTGACCCTATAAAACATTGAAATCGTGAGATTTGGTGCTCTTACCGAGTCTCTCAGCTGACAGTCGGCATATTTCTAAGCATCTATTATCCCCAGCAGCCTCATAAGGCCTGTCCGAGGCATCTATTTCGCGAAATAGGCAAGTCTGCACATGAGTGAAAACTGAAATGAAAAGGCAAAATCGGAGTGTTCCCTACTTGTCCAGCTTCAGGGGGCATTGAGTTCTGAGCACGCCTAGCGGCCGGAGGAGCAGGCCCAATGAACTCTTCCAGGTCAGGACGGATCCTCAAGTCAGCGAAGGGGATCTCACCGAGGTCATTATCAGGCTGCACGAGCCAAGTCCAAGTTAGTGCACAACTAATGGAAYGCAAATGCAAAGAAAGGTGTGGATAAACAAGACTCACACCTCGGCAACTAGCTCTATTCGGGGGCTAGTCGCTCCTCAATGAAACGCGAGTAGGCATCCTAACCCCTGTCACCAAGTAGGAGGTGGTACTTCACCGCCTCACCATGACTCAAGTCGTTGGACAACTTGGTGACCAACAACTCCGCATCAATTATAGTGACTGGAGGATCCTGAGGCGCTACAGGTGCAGAAAGGCTATGTTGCCTCACTACACGCTCCTTGAGGTACCAGACTGGCCCTTGTGGTCCCCAGAAAAGGTATCGCCTCTTAGCGAGCTCAACTGCTGCAGCGAGCCTCCTCGGTCTCGCATTCCCCACACACCTCCATGGGCGCCACTCCACCTGTAGCAAAATGTGGTTAAAATCACAAAGCAATCAATAAAAGTATACAAGTAAAGGGCAGCGCAACTCACATTAGCTGGGTTTCGGCGGCGGAAAATCCTCCTCGGCAGCTGGAGCCCGCCAGTCCAAGATGGAGTGTCTCGGGGCATCCACCGCATCATCACAGGCCATGTAGCATGTTGTACCTGAGGATTCAACCAAGGCACCAAACCCATGTGTGGAAAGTACTCATAAGCCCAAAACTGCAAGTACAACCAATATGGTCAGGCAACAAAAGCAGAGTAGATTTAAACAAAGCGGTAAGAGTCAAAGAAAATTACGTCGAGCACTCTCCAGCAGCCAGCCAGTGCGAGGATTTTAGCACCATTCACCTGACGGCAGTATAACCTCATAGAATGCATCAGGGCAGCATAGCCGAATCCACCCAGTCATAGGAGGAAACAACAGAAAGATCCTCCAAAATAGGAAGAAAACGAAGCTGAATTCTACTCCCCGTGCCCTTATAAGGACACAAAGCATCACTGGGATAAAAATCCTAGTTGACTGCTCATTAGTGGTGCCGGCCAGCTCTAGGCCCTCCATGAGCACGCTTTGTGAAGCTCGATTATCCACGCTCACCACTCGTAGGCTGGAAGCGATCGTACCCAGCCACTCATCCAAAAGAGGATCAGAAAGCCTGATCTCGTCATCCTAAGGGAATCGGCAAAGGCAAAGTAAAAGCAAGCCCAGTCAACATAGCAAAATCGTAGGGGGTTACGACCATTTCCCCCCACGAGAAGTGAAAGGTGTTCGTGTTGTCCTAGAACCACTCCATCAAGCCGAACACCGGAATCTTGGGAGCAAGTGAGTATGACTGACTAACCAGGTTGAGAACAAAATCCTGGAAACCGCATTGCCCGAGGATGTCCCATACTCCTCCACGGCGCTCAAAAAACTCTCTGCGAAAGATATCACCAATTGTATGAGAGGTCCCGTACGTCCGAGTACGGTGATCGTTCTACACAAGAGATGATACAAGAATTAGCAAACAAGGCAAAACAAAAGATAACCAGACAAGTGAAAGCAACATACTCGTCCATTCCTTGAACGGATAGAAACGTGGTGACTTGGGGAGCAACATAACTTAGAATTATCCTAGTTGGTCGCCCTTCATCTCTGATGGGAACTGCGCACTTGTTTTCCTCTTTGCACTGGCATGCTACAAGCAGAATCGGACAAAGATTCAGAAAACAAACGGGCAGCATAACGGCTAAAAATGGTCATCCCGCACACAAACAAAAGGCCCACTGGGGGCTTGCAGTTAATCAACACGACCATGGTCGAAGGAAATGCACAATTTCCTAGCAGTTGGAGCAATAGGCAAGCAACTAGAAAGGCGAGAAAGAACACCCCTTTTTCCCTAGTAAGTATGCATGCCTAACGGAATGCACAATTCCACTCACAAATTCTATATGCAACGAGGATTTCAAGGTGTATAGGCTCACTCACATGTTATAATCCTCAATTTAGCAAGTAATCACTATTAACAAGTGCTTTTTCAAGCTTTAAGTTACTTACAATGGTGAAATCATACATGGGCATCCACATTGTTGCAAATAGGCATGGAAAGGTTTATTCTATCGTCAACAAGCAATAATAAACAAGGCATATGAATAATACGACAAAGCATAAGCATAGCAAGCTACTATTCATCATCTTCTTCAAGTAGCAAGCTTACAATGGCATAACTCATTCAAATTTGCACCAAATTTGATGAAACAAGTTGCAAAAGACTCACATAAGCATGAATAATCCAAAGCATTCAACAATTTCAAGCATACACAAGCAAGGGAGAAAGCCCCAATTCAATTACACAAATTGCAACTTACAAATGAATTTAAAGTTTGGAGTAGTAAACTTACTTGAACTTGGGGTTTGATGAGCAAGCAAAGCCTTTCCAAGCAATTCCAAGGTGTAGCACTGGAGTTTAGGGAGAGTTTGCAACAAATAAAGCAAAGAGCAAATGAGAAATGAGGCTAAAGGGCCATAATAAGGCACGATTTTCAGGTAAAATCAGCTGAATTCTAGGCGTAATGGCGCCCAGATTCGGCCTATTTTTTGCTCGAAAATCAAGCCTTCTCGTTGGCCCACTTGTGTACACGCAAAGCCCATTGCATTCAAATGTCTTTGGTACTTCCCGGGAATTCCAACCAACTTTCAAAGTGATACACAATGACCAAAATGCCCCTAAGCTAGCAAAATGAGCCCAAAAGTCATGAAATCGCTACAAAAGTACACCTACGAAGCTACGACAAGCAGTAAGCGAATGCAAAGTCACAACGAAGTAGTAGCCATGATCAAATGAAGGTAGAAAGGAAATCAAAATAGAAGCACACAGTCCCTAGTCGAAGTCGTATCATCCTTGCATGGGCCAAGCGTTAGCCCGATTGTGTACACGCAATGCGAGCATATACAAAAGACATTGATATACACAATCYTGGCTATACGCGACGTTACCTCAAGTTTAATTCTCCCGGATGACTAGCCGAGATGGGATACAACAAATCAAGCATGCACCAGCAAAAAGACATTGCTATACGCAATCGTGGCTCTACGTGACGTTACCTCAAGTTTAGTTCTCCCGGACGACTAGCCGAAATGGGATACAGCAAATCAAGCACGCATCAGCAAAAAGACATTGCTACACAATCGTGTCTATAGGCGATGTTACCTCAAGTTTAATTCTCCTGGACGACTAGCCGATATGGGATCCAATATATCAAGCACGAACCAGCAAAAAGACATTCGCTATACGCGATAGTGGCGATATGCTGCGTTACCAGTATGTTAATCTTCCCGGACAACTAGTTGAGACGGGATAAAATAGTTCAAGCAAGCACCAAGTCCAAACGGAGGCATCGATACGGACACCATTTCATCTTCCCCAAAGAATTCCAAACGGAGGCATCGATACGGACACCGCASTAATTCCCCATGAAGTCCTAATAGAGGCATCGGAGTGGACATTGATATAATAGTACCCCAGGAAGTCCTAACGGAAGTATCGAGGTGGACAACCTTCTAGTAGAAAATCCCCAATGGAATCAGAACCATAGGCGAACAACGTTTTAACTTATTTTAAAACATTTTAAAGCATTTTTGGCATGTTTCAGAATTTTCAGCGATTTAATTAATTTTGCGATAATTAATTAAATTATGAACGCAATTCCAAAATTCACAAAACTTTAGCACAACACCCTACTATTCACAAGGAATTTTTACATATTTTTTCCATAATTTTTCGATTTATGGTTTAATATTTATGAATTTCTTATGCAAAAATGCAAAAGCGAGCATAGATGGCCATCCCGGGAATTTCGCCTCGAGACACGCCTCCGAAGGGAGCCGAAAATCCCGAGAATCGTGGTAATATCATCCATAATCGCAATAATATCAACTATGATCGTATAAAATCGTGTTTATATTTTATACGATTATATTACGATATTATTTCATTCCAATCTCGCTATTCGAGGTAAAACAATCTCGAATATCGCAATAAAATCTGACACAATCGCAATAATGTCAAATAATAATCGTATAATATCACGTACGATTATATTACAATATTATAAAATCGCAATCAAGCTATTCGAGGCAAGCAAATCGGCCAAAATCCAGACCTCTTTTGTGTGGAATTCCGCCCAGTTTTTGCCGATTTAGACCCTTGCCTATAAATAGGGAACCATTCCCGTTCATTTCATGAACTTTGCAACTTTGGGCGAGCACTCTCTCCCTCTGTCACTCATTTGTTTCTTTCACAAAAACTCTTTCAAACACATAAAAGCATAAAAGGCTCTTTTGCAACAGATCTAAGAGGTTTTTAAGGGTTCTAAGATTCGACAAGGGTTCCTAAGGGTTTGAGGCAGCGTTCTTGGTCTTCGACATCGTGTTGCAATGTAGATTTAAGGCCAACGTCTCAATTCTAAACCCCCTTTTGCATGCTTGTTTAGAAAATCGACTTTCTATGTAATTTGCATGTAATACTGATTAACAAAGGATTCGACAATTCGAATTAAAAGCAATCTTAAGGCATAACTTTAAATTCCTCGTACGAGTGCTTGCATGCTTGTCTCACAACAATAATATGCGTTAACAGAGAACTGCAAATTTCGTGTTTCACGCCTAATTAGATAATTATGGACAACCGGCATTAGGCTCTTGGAAAACAAAATTAAAAACACATGCCACAACAGACTAGACACTATATGCATAGTAATCTGTTAACATACCCTCCTAGTAATATTACATGCTTAATGTTTAAAATGGAAAACTGTTTGTTGTTGTCTTTTAGACAATGAACTCGTAATAACTGAGTAGAGGCCGCTAGATGCGGGGGGGGGGGGGGGGGGGGGGGGGGGGGGGGGGGGGGGGGGGGGGGGGGGGGGGGGGGGGGGGGTGCTGTGCACTACTTCACCCTTAATCTTGTCCCCTAATCCAGACCTTTAGTGCACTACTAGAAATGGAGTCCTTCGCCTTGCTTTATGCAATCATAGGCAAGACTTAAAACGGGTTCCGCAGCTTCCCAAAAGAAGTGCGGTGGTGATTTACTCTACTCATTTCGAGTATAAACACACAACTCCAGACATACTCACAATATGCAAAAGCAAGAATTCAATTCTAGCAAACAAATCGAGCTGTCCTTAAATTGTACCCCTCGGAGTAGAGGGACGGACCTAGTCAAGCCCGGTGACACCCCGGCACCCGTAC
Organism: Bassia scoparia; assembly: GCA_008642245.1. Taxonomy (NCBI): domain Eukaryota; kingdom Viridiplantae; phylum Streptophyta; class Magnoliopsida; order Caryophyllales; family Amaranthaceae; genus Bassia; species Bassia scoparia. The sequence continues at coordinate 13,152 of SNQN01004360.1, forward strand.
AATGCTAGTTTAAGCTCATGTCTATGTCGAGTGCTATCCTAGGAATTTGTACTATCAACATTAAGGGAGTCAAACAAACTAAAAGACTGGACTTCAGAATGTTATTGGTTATTGAGTCGGACCTTGAGGAGAGACTTCCTACATATCCTTTTGGAATCAGAACATCGTAGTTCTTGTTGATGATTTGGACAATGTATCGTGTGAAAGGGGGAAAAGGCTCAAAGTTACCAATGTAGCCCCCCATGGTGTTCATTATGCTATTTTTACTTTTGCATTTGAACGTAGGTTTTGAATTGAACTTGAATTTGCATTTTAAATTTTGAATTTGATTTTCTTTTCATTTTTTTACACTTTGGGTCTTGCTTATTTTTGCACAAGTTTTTTCCTATGCACCATTTGAATTCCCAAGGGTTAGGTAGATGTGAGTGATGAAAGAAAGATAGGCTTAGTGAAAGTGTTTATGGCTCAAAGATTTTCAAAGGGATTGAATGAATATTGGTGATGGGAAAGGAATGATTTTTTGTGGTGCTTGTAAAAGATGGCCTCTCTCGGCAATGCCCGTCAGTTATTTTGATTCTGAGATCCATTCTTCCAGTTAATTTGGCTCCATTAAAGTTAGTAGTTGTAGATACAAACATTTATCCCTAGCCTAAAACGGCCAATGATAAGACACCCCTCGCAACACATAAGTCAAATCGAGAGAGCTAGGACCCTGATAAACCTTAAAAAAGGCAGATTCCCTTGCACCAGACACCTCTTCCAGGTATTTAACACCTCAAAAAAAAGTTTTTATCTTAAAATAAATTTAAATTATTTTAAAACATTTTTATAGAAGTTTTCGGAATTTTTCTAAGTATTTTTGGCAATTTTTGGAATTTTCAACAATTTAATTAATTTTGCCATAATTAATTAAATTATGAAAAAATTTCAAAATTCACAAAATTTTAGCACAACACCCTTTTTTTCACAAGGAATTTTTACATATTTTTTCCATAATTTTTCGATTTATGATTTAATATTTATGAGTTTTTTAAGCAAAAACGCATACCCAAGCAAAGCGGGCCATCCCGAGATATTTCGCCTCGAGACACGCAACCCGAGGAAGTAGAAAATCCCTAGCATTGCAATAATATCAGCTATGATCGTTTAAAATCAAGTATATATTTTATACGATTATATTAGGATATTATTTCATTACAATCTCGTATTCAAGGTAAAGCAATCTCGAATATCGCAAAAAAATCAAATAATAATTGTATAAAATCATGTACGATTATATTACGATATTATATCACTGCAAACAAGCTATTCGAGGCAAGCAAAATCGGCCAAAACCCAGGCCGATACTGGGCGCAATTGCGTCCAGTTTTGGGCGTAATTAAGCCCAAAACTTGCCTGTTTTGGCCGATTTCGACCATTGCCTATAAATAGGGAGCCTCCCCTATTCATTTCAAAAACTTTTTGGCTTTGGACGTGCCCATTCTCTCACTCTTCCAACTCTCTCTTTTTCTCTTATTCTCTCTCATAAACACATTCAAACACAGTCAAACACACTCAAAAACTCTTTTGCAATAGATCTATGAGGTTTCCAAGGGTTCTAAATGTTCGACAAGGGTTCATAAGGGTCCGAAGTAGCGTCCTTGGTCTTCGACATCGTTTTGCGAGGTAGTTTTGAGGCAAACGTCTCAATATAAACCCCCTTTTGCATGCTTGTTTAGAAATTCAACTTGCTATCTAATTTGCATGTAATATTGTTTAACAAACGATTTGTTGATTCAAATTAAAAGCAACCTTAAGGCATAACTTTAAATTTGTCGTACGAGTGCTTGCATGCTTGTCTCACAACAATAATATGCTTTAACAGAGACCCGCAAATTTCGTGTTTCATGCGCAATAAGGCTCCTGGAATACAGAATTAACAACACATGCCACAACAAACTAGACACTATATGCATAGTATTCTGTTAAAATACCCGCCTAGTAATATTGCATGCTTAGGGTTTTAAACGGAAAACTATTTGTTGTTGTCATTTGGACAATGAACTCGCAATAACTGAGTAGAGGCCGCTGGATGCGGGTGGGTGCTGTGCACTACTTCACCCTTACCCTTGTCCCCTACTCCAGACCTTTGGTGCACTTCCAGACATGGAGTCCTTCGCCTTGCTTTATGGAATCATAGGCAAGGCTTAAAACGGTTTCCGRAGCTTCCCAAAAGAAGTGAGGTGGCGATTTCCTCTACTCATTTCGAGTATAAACACACAACTCCAGAAATACTCACAATATGCATAAGAAAGAATTCAATTCTAAATGAAAGGAAACTAGATTATCCTAGCAAAAAAAAAAAAAAAAAACGCAAGACTCTCTCTCTTCCCTCTTTCTCTTCGAGCTCCTCTGTGAGAGCCATGGCACAAACTCGACATCAAGGGGGGAAAAGGGGGTGGCCTGCTGCGACTAAGTCTACGAAATCGCCCACTTCGTCTAAGATAGCCCAATCGCTCAAACATTCGAACTCTTCAAAGGTTAGGGATGAACTGACATCGGGAAAAAGGGGTATTTCTGTGCTTGAAATGGTCGAGAATTGGCAATCGGACTTGGATATCTCATCTGATTCTATGGATGATGATGTACAGAGTTTGGCGGGTGATGCTCCGGTGATTAGTGAGCCACTTGTTTTGAGTCCAGTGCGTGATTCTGTTATGGAGGCGTCGTTCCCTTTGTCTGCTAGAGGTAAATTGGCTATACTTGATTTTATTTCTCAAAATGGCACAGATCTTAATGATAGGTGTGTGATTCATATCCCTAAAACTCATGGTGTTACGACTGATGTTGCTGGTTCATCGGGAATTATTGCTTAACCCTAACTTGATGGAAATTGGGGGCAACGGTGCTACTGTTGATGCTGCCACATGTGTGCCTTTGCCTATTCCTTCTTCTGAGACTGTTGTATCACCTGTTGTTAAGCCTGTAATTGATTTGATTGATATCCAGGATGAATTAGACTTTTGGAGCTCTGCTGTTGTTTATGTGGTGATTGGTGCCAAGCCTCCCATACAGGTTATGGAGGGGTTTAGAGAATGTGGGGTAAAATGGGTGTCGATGTGGTGGCTCATTTGAAAGGGGCTTTTGTGGTGAGGTTTAATGATAAAGGGGGTTCTGATGCTGCCCTTAAGAGTCGCATCACCTTTGATCAGAAACCGGTTGTGGTGAAACCATGGGACCCTGATATGGATATGAATGAGGATATCACTACTGTGGTACCTATATGGATTTGATTGCCATAATTGAGTCTCAAATATTGGGGTGCTGGATGTTTGGGGAAGTTAGTAGCAAGGATTGGTTCTATGGTGCAGCTTGATAAGTTCACAGAAAGGAAGGAGTGGTTACAATATGCTAGGTTACTAGTGGAGGTTTGTTTGGGTCAAGATTTCCCAGATGCCTTTACTTTCATTAATGAGAAGGGTCTTGAGGTTGAACAAAAGGTGGAGTATGAATGGAAACCCACCATGTGTAGGGCTTGTCATAAGATTGGTCATGTGGCTGAAAATTGCAGGAAACCCATCAAGCAAGTTTGGAAGAAGAAGGATACTGAGCAAGCTCCAGTGCCTCCCAAAATTCTTGCTAAGGAAAGAATAGTTGATGAGGATGGATTTATTAGTGTTACTAAGAGCAGGACTCCTCCTATGGAGCCTAAGCCTCAAGGGGAGAAGATTCCTATGGGCAATACTTTTAATGTGCTAGGGCAATTTGCTCAATCTTTCATAGTTGATGATATTGGTGATGTGTTGAGGTCTGTACAAGGGAATAAGTATCAGGGGTTGGAGGCCCCTATCCTTCATGGATAATGCACTTATTTGGAACACTAGGGGGTTGAATAAGCTTGAGAAGCAGCTTTCAGTGAGGAATCTCATTACTCACCATCATGCAAAGCTTGTCTGCCTCCTAGAAACCAAGGTAAAAGCTCAGGATTTGGGAGCTTTTTACCTTAATTTTTGTCCAGGGTGGTGTATCACCACCAATCTCTCATGGCATGGGAAAGGGAGGGTTCTTTTGACCTGGGATCCTAGGGCTTTTGAAGTCCAGATCTTATTCTGTTCCGACCAATTAGTGCACTGCAAAGTGAAGCCTGTGAGAAGTCATTTGGAGTTCTATTGGAGTTTCATTTATGCTATGAATGATAGGAAGGGTAGACAAAGCTTGTGGAATGGTTTGACACATTTAGCGGCTCAGATATTTGGTGCTTGGGTTTGGGCTGGGGATTTCAATGTTATTCTGCAGGATGATGAGAAAACTGGTCCAGTTCATGATAGGGGCAGCATTGCTGATTTTAAGGCTCGTGTGGCTCATTGTGATATGGTGGATGTAAAGTTTACAGGTCGATGGTTTACCTGGACAAATAAGCAGGACTGTGCAAATAGAGTAATGTCAAAATTGGACAGAATCATGGCTAATGTTGATTGGTTGAATGATTTTACCCGAACTGAGGTGAGATTTCTTCCTGAGGGTCATTTTGACCATAGTCTTGTGCTTTTGAGTAGTTTTGCAGATGTTGCAGGGTTTAAACCTTTCAGATTGTTTAATTTTTGGTGTGATCAAGAGGGGTTTGGTGACTTAATCTCAAAACACTAGGATGTGAAGGTGGTGGGCTGTGCTATGTACAGGTTATTTCAGAGGCTGAAACTCATAAAGCCTATCATCAAAAACTTCAATACACATCATATTGGGGATGTTGTTGCTAAAGAAAAAGTTACTGCTCTTGCTCTTAAGGAAGCTCAAGACCTCTTGCATATGAATCCCGAAGACTCTCATCATAGACATATAGAGTATTTAGCTTACCAGCACTATAAGGAGACTAATTCTGTCTTATCTTCTTTCTTGAAGTAGAAAGCCAAGGATGACTGGGTTCAGTTTGGGGTACCTTGTTTTATAAGGTTGTCAAAGCCAGAGGGACAAACAACCGGATAAATATAGTCAAAGGAAGTGATGGGGAGTGGCTTGTGGATCCTCAGCTTGTGTGTAATCAATTTGTCTCTCACTTCTCTAATTTCATGAATGTTAGTATAGGAGTGGGCATCAAACTTATGCAGAGAATCATTCATCAGGGTACTGTCATCCAGGATCATCAGCTTTCACTACTTGATCTCACCTTTTCTGATGAGGAAATTAAGGGGGCCATTTGGGATATCCTTTTGAATTAATCCCCTGGTATTGATGGGTTTGGGAGTTATTTTTTCAAGAAATATTGGAATTTAGTGGGTGCTGATAGTATTGTTGCTATTCAAGAATTCTTCTCCACTAGGAAAATGCTTAAATCCATTAATTCCATAGCAATTACCCTGGTTCCTAAACTTTCATGCCTTCAGTATGTTACTGATTATAGGCCAATTGCTTGTTGTTTAGTCATTTATAAAGCTATTTCCAAGTTACTTTGCTCTAGACTGAAATTGGTGCTGCATGGTTTAATTTCCCAAACTCAGGGTGCTTTTGTGAGTGGCAGAAGCATCATAAATAATATCCTCATCTATCAAGATCTGGTGAGACACTATGGGAGAAAGAATGCAATGCCAGGATGTTTGATGAAAATCGATCTGCATAAGGCCTATGATAAAGTAGAGTGGTCCTTTTGGCAGGATTAATGACAGCTTTGGGATCCCCTGATAAGTTCACCAGAATTGTTATGAGCAGTGTAACTACTTCAAGCTTCACTCTCCTTATCAATGGTACTAACCAGGGGTTTTTTTGGAGCTAATAGAGGTTTGAGGCAAGGGGACCCTATGTCTCTACTTCTCTTTGTACTCTGTATGGAGTATTTGACAAGAACATTAACGTATGCTGGCAAGAAGGAGGGTTTCACTTTTCACTCCAGGTGCAGAAGTGTAGCCCTTAACCACTTGTGCTTCACTGATGACCTTATGGTCTTTTGTAGAGGGGATCTCAAGAGTGCCTGCATTTTACTGCAAAGTCTTACACATTTTGAGAAGGTTTCAGGACCACATGCTAATCGTGGTAAGTTTGAGGTGTATACAGTCAATATGTCACCTGCTAGTGTGGATTATTTGTGTCATAAATCTGGTTTTAAAAAGGGATCCTGGCCTTTCAAATATTTGGGTATGCTTATTTGTAATAGGAAGGTATCTGCTCATGATTGTCACGAACTGATTGATAAAATTGTGAAAAGGATTAGCACCTGGCAAACAAGGCACATTTCTTTTGCAGGGAGATTGCAGTTGGTCAACTCTGTCCTTATGAGTCTGTGTACCTATTGGATGCAAATTATTGTTATCCCTTCCTCTGTCATTGCTCACATTAATCAACTGTGTAGGAAGTTCTTGTGGGAAAGGCACCTCCATGGCAATAGGCCTAGTTATGTGAAGTGGTACGAAGTTTGCACTCCCATAAAGTTTGCAGGTCTTGGTGTGAGAAATGTGAATATGTGGAACACTATTGTTGTGGGAAAACTTATTGGGCAAATCTCCTCTAAGAAAGATACCCTTTGGGTTAGGTGGGTGCATGCTTTGTACCTTAAAAATCAGCAGTGGTGGTCCTATCAAGCTCCTTCCTATGCTAGCTGGGTATGGAGGATGGTGTGCAATGTGAAGGCAAAACTTTAGCAACTCAATATAGACCAGTGGTGGTCACAGTCCGGATATGCTTACTCTATGCAATAGATTAACAAGCTCATTCAGAATTCTGGTGCGAAAGTCCCTTGGTACAAATTTGTGTGGAACAATGTTTCTCTACCTAAACATAATTTCTTATGGTGGCTTATTATGCTTCAAAGGCTTCCTGTTAGGGAGAGACTAGCCTAATTTTATGCTACTATTTCTACTTCTTGCTGTATTTGTGATGCTCCAATTGAGTTTCATGCTCATTTATTCTGGCTTTGCCCTTTCACACAACAGCTTTGGCTTCAGCTTTGTGATTGGCTTCATGTTCATAGGTCTTTTAGTAGCCTTTGTCATTTGGTTAGCTGGTTGAGAAGGGGCCAGGAGTTTAATATGATTCAAGGCACAGTCATCAGAGCAGCTGTTGCTGGGTTTCTATATGCTGTTTGGGCTGCAAGGAACCAAGCACTTTGGCATGGAAAGGTTCCTACTGTTACTTTTTCTTTTAATCAGGTCAAGTATTTTGTCAAACAAAGAGTTAGGAGGCTTAAACATTTAATCAGGTCATTTTTTTGCACTTTGTGTCTTGCTTATTTTTGCACATGTTTTTTTCCTACGCACCATTTGAATTCCCATGGGTTAGGTAGATATGGGTGATGAAAGAAAGATAGGCTTAGTGAAAGTGTTTATGGCTCATAGAGTTGCAAGGGATTAAATGAATATAGGTGATGGGAAAGGAATGATTTTTGGTGGAGCTTGTAAAAGATGGCCTCTCTCGGCAATGTCCGTCAGTTATTTTGATTCTGAGATCCACTCTTCCAGTTAGTTTGGTTCCATTAAAGTTAGTAGTTGTAGATGCATACATCCCTAGCCCAAAACGACCAATGATAAGACAGCCCTCGTAACGCACAAGTCAAATCGAGATAGCTAGGACCCTGACAGGCCCTAAAAAAAGGCAGATTCCCTTGCACCAGACACCTCTTCCAAGTATTTAACACCTCAAAAAAATAAGATTTTATCTTCAAATAATTTTAACTTATTTTTAAATATTTTTTTAGAATTTTTCTGAATTTTTTTGAATTTTTCTAAGTATTTTTGGCAATTTTCGGAATTTTTAGCAATTTAATTAATTTTGCAATAATTAATGAAATTATGAAAACAATTCCAAAATTCACAAAATTTTAGCACAACACCTTTTTTTCACAAGGAATTTTAACATTTTTTCATAATTTTTCGATTTATGGTTTAATATTTATGAATTTCTTAAGCAAAAACGCAAAACCCAGCAAAGCGGGCCATCCCGGGATATTTCGCCTCGAGACACGTGTCCCTAGGAATCCGAAAATCCCTAGCATCGGAATAATATCAGCCACAATCACAATAATATCAGCTATGATCGTATAAAATCAAGTATATATTTTATACGTTTATATTACGATATTAATTCATTACAATCTCGCTATTCGAGGTAAAGCAATCTCGAACATCGCAATAATATCCGACGCATTCGCAATAATATCAGATAATAATCATATGAAATCACGTACGATTATATTACGATATTATATCACTGCAAACAAGCTATTCGAGGTTAAAACTCAGGCCGATACTAGGCGCAATTGCGCATAGTTTTGGGCGTAATTAAGCCCAAAACTTGCCTGTTTTGGACGATTTCGACCCTTGCCTATAAATAGGGAGCCTCCCCTATTCATTTCAAAAACTTTGTCTTTGGACATGCCCATTCTCTCACTCGTCCAACTCTCTCCCTCTCTCTCTTATTCTCTCTCACAAACACATTCAAACACACTTAAACACATTCAAACACACTCAAACACATTCAAAGGCTCTTTTGCAATAGATCTATGAGGTTTTCAAGGGTTCTAAAGGTTCGACAAGGGTTCATAAGGGTCCGAAGCAGCGTCCATGGTCTTCGACTTCGTGTTGCGAGGTAGGTTTGAGGCCAACGTCTCAATTTAAACCCGCTTTTGCATGCTTGTTTAGAAATTTGACTTTCTATGTAATTTATATGTAATATTGATTAACAAACGATTTGACGATTCAAACTAAAAGAAACCTTAAGGCTTAACTTTCAATTCCACATATGAGTTTTTGCATGCTTATTTCACAAATATAATATGCTTCACGCCTAATAAGGTAACTATGGACAACCGGCATTAGGCTCCTAGAATACGGAATTAACAACACATGCCATAACAAACTAGACACTATTTGCACAGTATTCTGTTAATTAACCCGCCTAGTAATTTTGCATGCTTAGGGTTTGAAACGGAAAACTGTTTGTTGTTGTCTTTTTAACAATGAACTCGTAATAACTGAGTAGAGGCCACTAGATMSGGGGGGGGGGGGGGGGTGCTGTGCACTACTTCACCCTTACCCTTGTCCCCTAATCCAGACCTTTGGTGCACTACCGGACATGGAGTCCTTCGCCTTGCTTTATGCAATAATAGGCAAGGCTTAAAACAGGTTCCGCAGCTTCCAAAAAGAAATGCGGTGGCGACTTCCTCTACTCATTTCGAGTATCAACACACAACTCCAGGCATACTCACAATTGCAAAAGCAAGAATTCAATTCTAGCAAACAAATAAAGCCGCCCTTAAATCGTACCCCTCGGAGCAGAGGGACCGGACCTAGTCCGACTTGGTGACACCCCGGCGCCCGTACAGTATTCTGGCGACTTCATTGGCGAGTTCACTAAAGCTAATACCTTCAATGATTTTTGGGCAATACTCGAATTGTTATGCGATTTCAGCGTCCTTAAGACGGCATTACGTTTTTGGCATCCTGCATTACACGAAACTTAGATCGTTGGTACTGAGTTTCCGTTTTCTAGGCATCACGTCTCCTATATGTGTGTTTTACACTTGAGACAAGATCGGGGGGGCTCGCTTAAGATTGTCGTTGGTGCACTACCTATGTAACCAACTCTTAAGCTTGATGCCCATCCCCACCATGACCCGCAGCTGCGTGCACTACAAACCGTAATGGTTTAGACCTCCTTTGATCATCACAGCGGGCTGGTGTTAAGGATCGTTCTGAGCCTAGTCATGGGACCCTTTTGGACACCCAGACTGACCTGTTCAATAAGGTAGCAACTGACTCTTGGTGGCTAGACTTTTGCTTTTTTTTGCATATAAGGTTCATGCTAGTGTGACAACGTGCTACGTGCTTTTAGACTAAGGACCCTAGCTTTGCATTCATCACAAACAAGTCATTGAGTCATGTAACAATCCTCATATAACAAGGTAATCATCCCTTAGGCGTCGTAATGTCGAAGTGGTTGTAAACTATAATCATTAGGCGTTGTGTCTTTGTTGAGTCATACAATCGTAAACGGACGTCGGACCTTTGAACTTTGTCTTTTTTAAAAAAAAAAGACAATAGCAAAAAAACAAAAATAACGAAAAATAATGACAAAAAAAATGAAAAATGAAAAATAAAAGGCGAAAGGCAAATTTCCGACGTTCATGCACTTTTTACATTATTTGAGTCAGTCAATAGGCAAGGGAATGATCACCCCTAAGACATGAATTGCATCACATGTTGATTCGACATGGAACTTATCTTTTGGTGCATATGCAAACAGGGTAAGCACCAACGGTTGAGCATGTACACACAGTGTTCGTTCAACAGTTCTCAAGCAGCACTCCGACAATCAACACCATTGCACTAATAGATAGTGAAGACGCTCGAATGGAATTGACTTTATCTTATTTGAATGAGACCCTCAACTCATTGGCTTCCCGAGTCACTCAATTAGAAAAGTCCAACACCCAGGTCCTCGAAATTAGGCGTGAGAACATGCAATTTGCCGGTCTTATGTAAGACATATTAGTTGTGTGATTTGCAAGAATTCAACAAGAATTAAAAGTTGTGCCTAAGATTGATTTTAATTCATGTCGAATAGTTGTTAATCAATATTGCATATTAAATTACATAGTGTAGACCGTGGGCATACCCCGCGGGGGGCTTGGGCCTACATCGATGTGTGTGTGTTGTGGTCTTGAGCCACAGAACCCGCACGTGAGTGCGTTGGGGGAGTGTTGTCGAGTAAGGGGATCGCCATCGTGCCTATAAACGTTAATCACGGACGCCCGAAGTTGTGCCCAAACAAAGGCCCCACGGTCCATCCAGTAACCAGCTCGTGTATTCGGGACATGGTACGGATTGAATCTTTGACCCAATCCGCCCGCATGTAGCGGCTCTTACTCGGTCTCATTTAATTCTTCAAACACGATATATGGATGCAGTATCTTTGCATTTAAAGCCTATTAGCGCACTAACCTAAGGTTACTAAGTGGTTCTATTATGCAAACAATGACTTCTACAATGTAAGGCGAATCACTTTGTTGTTAGTCAATTTAACATGGAGCCTAGAAGACCGGTTGTCCATAATTATTCTGACTTTAATGTTTCGTGTAATTTTCGGTTATTTAGACAAATATACAAAGGTGGCAAATATATATACAATAATATATTATATATGCCCCTTACTTTTACTGCAATCAACAAATTGTTTAGAATATAATGAATGTAATGAAAAACGTCTTTGATCGATATGCTAAACAAAGACAAACATTTAGTATTGACGAAAAAGGCCTTTGATCGATCCGTAGACAAAACAAATAAACATGTTAGTATTGACGATAATAATAAGCAACGACGAAAATGAAAATGACATGATAAAACGAAAATGGAAGATTAATCTACGTATTTATATGCAACAAGTGAAAGGTGTTCTACTTTTATTAGTTTAATTGAAGACTCGTACTAATTATATCAAGTTAGAAGAAAGTGAAATGGATGTAGGGTGATTAATCTCAAAGTATATCTAATCTCGCTCGTCGAAATGACTTGCAAGGACGCAAGAACTCGTATTGTATTTATGATAGTTGTAGACACTGAAAATGTGTCTCCCCAAATGAGTAATCCGTGATGAAACATACCGCGTCTCGCGTTTTGTTTCGAATTAGAAAGAATGCTTTGAATTCATAAAAGTTGGAAATATGCGAGTCGTAGTCGGAAATATTGAGCAAGGTCAAAGGCAAGGCAAAAATAGTTTCTTTCGGTTTTTTCAAAGGTTTTCAAAGGTTTTCAAAGGTTTTCGAAGCGATTCTCATGTTTGAATGTTCATCATGACCTCATTTTTCTGAATCCGCCAGTATTTTAAATTATTTTCTGATTTTCTATGATTTTCTATGAATTTTGCAATGTTTAAATACGCAGAATACGCAGAAAATCAATGATAATTAGAAATACTCCGGAAATACGTGGGACCTTCTGAAACATTCTAACTCCTTGCTTGGAGAGCAAGGGTTTAGGTGCGTCGAATCAAAGAAATCACGAATAAAATCGGAGGAAATCAAAATATTTCGAAGTTTTTGGAAAAAACACAAATCATTGAGCGTATATACAACTGATGAGCGTATATACGCTCAACATGAGCGTATATACGCTCAACGAGTAGACGTATATACGCTCAATATATACGAATTTCCAAATTTTAAGGAAAGAAGCAGCGTATATACGCTGTATACGAGCGTATAAGAGGAAGCAGGTATATACGCTCGTTATACAGCGTATATCGCAGGGTATTTTGTGCCTCGTTTTCCTCGTGCCTATAAATATGCTCCTGCCTTGTTCAGTCCGGGATACCTTCACACCTCGACTTCTTAATACACTTCACTTCATACTCTCTCTCTCTCTCTTTAAACACTCTAACAATCACACATTCGTTTTAATTCAAAGCATCGATTCTCTTTCGAATCAACAAGCGATAACAAGGGTGATTCTGAGATTACTCACCAATAATCTCTCTCACTTTCTTCTAAATTGACTAACATTGTTATGAGTTTTAATATATTAAGCAATGTAGAAACTCACTTTTAATCGTTCATGTATATGTAGGGTTTTCTTAACGTTTTCATTGTTTTCATTGTTTCGTTTTCATCCTTTTCATTTCGTTTCATTATATTATCCATTGTAATTACTAACAATTCTTGTTCTTGTATAGCAATTCGGGCGAAAGAACCATTGCGCTTGCGTTTATCAAGGACTAACAATCGTTTTCTTTGTTTGATTCTGTAGCGATTCAAGGAAGGATTCGTTATTGTTTTACAAAATAACTTTTGTTTTCTTTGCAGATTAGGTAAGATGAGTTTCGCATATATTGTGAAGTTCTTACACTTCATATTATCTCATCTATTTGCATATTGTCATTGTTGTATAACTGTATGTATACTTTGCTAAACAAAGACCGGAATTATGTGAATCACTTTAAATCAGATTAACTATGGACAACCTTTTTAGGCACCGTTTTTAACATGATAATACAAAGTGGTCACAATTTCTAGGTTAGGTAGTCTCTTGTGCATAATAGTAACACGCTTTCATAGTAATTCTAGGGTTAGAACGCTCCTAAGGTGCTAAAAACGTAATTGTGTGCATCCAATAAATCGTGTTTAATGGAATTACAATGAGACGAATAGCCGCTACATGGCGGCGAATGGGTTACAGATCTGATTCGTACCATGTCCCCGAACCACGACTGGTTACTTGATGACGTGGGCCATGTTTTGGCACCAACGTTTCGGGCGTCCGTGAATACCTTTCTAGGCACGTGGCGATTCCCCTACTCGACAACACTACCCAACCTCACGTGCGGGATTCCGTGGCTCAAGCGCCACGCAAAGCACCTCGATTATACCAAGCGCGCGCCCGCTATACGCAGAGGCGCGCCACGTCCTACAATTTGTGCGACTTCACTGGGGATAATCACCGTTAGGTGAAGTGGACAGACTTGAAAAGTCTCGTAATTCCATCATCACGTTTATTGGATTTTACATGTTGTCATGTCTTTCGAATAAGGTCGCGCCTTAGGATCCTTGTCTACATATGAGCATGTTCTATGCTCGAGACCACTATAAGGGGATACTACTTGTTGCATGTGGTTAATTGATCGCATGGCTAAGGCAAGTCCTTCCGCATCCGTGTGTGCACGTGTTATGATGCGTGTGCATAAGGGGTATCTGGCCATACATCGCTAATTGCAAGTGGTGAAAACTGGCCAAGCTCTGCCTTAGGCGTGTACACTCTCTGACTTAACCTAGACTGACCATAGTTGCTTGCCGTCATGTGTCTTGTATATGTGTGTATGTATGGGCCTAGCATTGTATAGTTCTAGACTTTAACAAACACTGCATATAGTCCATGTCATCTTCCAGTTCACATCGTATTTCAGCTATAGACTTTAGTTGACCTCTGCCTTAGTCTCGACCATAGTTACTAAGACTTTGTCCTTCAAGCCTTCGACTTAGTCACACAGACTTTGACCCTAGGTTTTGACCCTTGACCATTAGAGTCCACATAGACTTGATCTTAGGTCTTGACCTTGACTACTAGGTAGGCAAAGATTTACCTTAGACGTTGACTTTAGACTCACATAGGTTTGACCTTGCATTCAGCCAACACAGGCTCGACATCTAGGCGCGACCCTAACCACTTAGGACATGTGCATACATTCCCATGCCCTTTCAAAAAAAAATTCAAATTCAAAAAAAAAAACAAAAAAAAAAAACAAAAAAAAATTCAAAAAAATTCAAAAAAAATTCAAAAAAATTTTTTTAAAAAAAATTCAAAAATTTTCAAAAAAAAACGAAAGGGCACCTTGCATTCATACATTCATTCTAGAAAGATGACCATGGAATTAGGACATGCATTTGCATCGATTCAAGTATTCAATAATGACCAAGGAAGTTCACTAGAGTTTATTCTTTTTGAAACAGGGGTGAAGTCGTCTCCAAGCCTTGCTCGACCCAAAGAGTTTGAGCCCTCAGTCCAAACCTAACCTTCCTCTAACCCTCATTGATCTCCTCAGCCCAATCCAAGCCTAGCCTTCCTCCACATATCATCAGTCCCATGTAGCACCACGAAATGCGTCCCAACAAGAAAAGCTCAAAGCTATCCGAGCAATTCACAAGCTTGAGCTAAGATCAAGAATTGAATCGCCCTTCCTTGACAAGCGTTTGAAAAGGCAATCAAAAAACACTGACCCACCTCTACCAAGACAACCTCCTCTTGACCCCAACCTTGCAACCAAACTGCCAAAGGATTTCTCAGCCGAAGACGTACCCAAGTTCAAACAACTGATGACCCTCGATTCCATATAAGGATTTAAGACCACCATGTACACAGGGATTGACCCTGCCTTGTTTCAACAGGTCTTTCCCTTTCCTTGAACCGATATGTCAGAAGTGGTTCTTTTCACTTCCTGGAAAGACATATACTTGGAAGAACATCGTCACGCATTCATGGCAAGATACAAGGTGAACATTCAGACCCAAAAATCCTTTCGAGAGCTTGAAATCCTTACCAGGGAGAAGACGAGGGTTCACACTATCTGACTAGATGGAGAGGAGTTGCTGCCACCTAGTCTCCGCTCCTACTGAAGAAGAGATGGTCAAGACCTTCATTTCTAACCTCCAGCCTGAATACAAAGATCATCTCAAGTATCAGGCCTTACCACGTTCGCAAGGTCTACGACATTGGAGTGGACATAGAGAATGATCTTCTTCAATCCACATGAGTCAAGTTGGAGTCTTAGCTTTAGGATCGAGTCGGAGAGTCCCTTTCCCTAGACTATGTATCTTTTCTTTTCCATTTCGAGTCTATGTCATTAGTTTAGGATCAAATTCTGCAATTAGCCTCCATGTAATATTCTTTTGTCTATTAAAAGTTTGTTTTCTTTAGCCTCCACATAGTTGTGTTCTAACTTTAATGGATCAATAATGATCGACTCATAAATCAATGGACATTGCCAAGAGAGGCTTCTTTCATAGTCACAAACAACCCCTTCCCTCCATTCCTTCATCGTATCAAAATCCTTTGCAACCCTTTGAGCCTAAACACTATCGTTCAGCCTATCATTCTTTCATCACCCATCTGCACTACCCTTTGGACAAACGGTGTGTAGGAAAAGACATGTGCAAAAGAAAAAAAGAGAAGAATAATAGGGCGAAAAAGCAAAAAAGCAAAAATCAAAGTTCAATGCCAGTCATCACAAATGCAAATCAATGTCAATGCAAATCCAAAGTTCAAAGCCCAAAGCAAAAGTCTAAAAGCACACTGCGCACCGCGGGTCACTTCATGATCATCGAGCCTCTTTCAACCCTCAAACACAGCCTTACATTACAACCACAAAAGCCCTCTCACACGAGGCATTGTCCAAATCATTCACGAGAACTACGACGGTCTGATTCCAAAAGGATACGTAGGAAGCCTCTTTCCGAGGTCCGACCCAATTTGAGGTTCATCATATGGTTTGATTCTCTTAAAGTAAGAAGCACAGACTCCTAGTTAGGCACCGACATAGACTCGAGTTGAACCTACATCATCTAAGCCACCACATCTATTCCCATTCACCTACCTTATCACAAACTTTGCCTTGTCTTTTCTTGAACCTCTAGCCTATTCTTCTGACCTTAAGGGTCTCTCTACTCATCTTTAGGCTATCACTCTGCAGCATTCATCATTCTCCTCAAACATCGCATCGCAGCATTTCCTCCACATGAGCATTTGCTCAAGTTACTGATCAAATCACATCCTCATTCCTCTATTCTCATGCAGCACTCAGCTCAAGTTACTGATTGGGCAAATCGAAATCACATCCTCACCATTACCACACAAAAAGCTAAGCCAAAACCCATGACTCACAACATCATGTCACATACCATTGCCATCACCAAGCAAGGTCATCAACTGGGGCTCACCACTAAACCAACCATAACACCACAAATTAAGCCATTCCCACACGCCCAAACCCATGGGTTGGGGCTCATTTGCAATCACAAGATCACCTTTCGAATGGGGCTTGAGACGGCTCCACTCCACAATCCAAAAGCATCTTACAGTTAGTCTATTTCCTTGGTCATTTCATGCATTAGATCTAAGAATAGACTTGCATTACACCATTCATAAGCATCACATTATAGCATTGAGCATCAAACATCATCATGCATATGCATCCTACGCATTACACATTGCACATTGCACATGCACATTGCACATTTCACATCGCACATTGCACCACCTCAACACGAGGCTAGGCCATCTTACATGCAATTGCCTGCACACGCCTATACGCATTCATCGCTATACGCGATCGTTGCTACACGCAACATTCTTCCCGAAAGCCAAGTCAGACGTAGGGAAGATTTCCTGAGAACGAGGCGTCTCCGAAGGATTCATATCATCACTCACATGCCTATACGGCATTCATCATATACCGCGATTTGCTACACGCAACTTTCCCCGAAAAAGCCAAGGTCAGCCGTAGGGTACTTTCCGAAGGAACGAGGCGTTTCCGACGGAACTTGCATTACTCTGTCCCAAATCAAATACTTTGACTGTCGTCTTACGAGATTTTCGTCTCTCAGACTCAGTCAAAGTGGGGCTTTTCACACAACAGCTCCTTTGCACACTTCGGTTTGGAACTTTCTCCCGCACCAAGAAATTCCACACATATGCAACACTTCGGTCTACGATTTTCCCGCTACAGAAATCCAGCAAAAGCATCTCTCGGGTCTACGATTTCTCCCGCTACAGAAATCCAGCACAAGCATCTTTCGGTTATATTTCTCCCGTACAGAAATCCAGCACAAGCATCTTTCGGTCTTTGTTTCTCCCTACGAAATCTCAAGCAAACACATCTTTCGGGTCTACGATTTCTCCCTACAGAATCCAGCACAACCATCTTCGGGCTTGGAATCTTCTCCCGCTATAGAGTTCCGTCAGCAACTCTCGGGTCTTGGAAATTTCTCCGTACAGAATTTCCTCAGCATCTCTCGGGTTTTGGAAATCTTCTCCGCTCAAGAAGTTCGCGATTCTTCGGGTTTTGGAATTTTCTCCCGCACCAGAAATTCCGCACACACATCGCAAAATCTCCCGAGGATCCAGCGCTTCCGAGGGCACAACACCGCATGGGGCGCGGTAAACAGGTAAACTAACATTTGTTTTGCAAGGTCACGGCGTAAAGGGTAACTCAGGGTCGCAGAACGTCTTAGTTGCTCTCCGTCCCGAATCGATACTTTGACTTTCGTCTTACGAGACTATCGTCTTCTTCAAGACTCAGTCAAAGTGGGGCTTCTGTAGCACTGAAAATGTGTCTCCCCAAATGAGTAATCGTGATGAAACATACCGCGTTCGCGTTTTGTTTCGAATTAGAAAAGATGCTTTAATTCATAAAGTTGGAAATATGCGAGGTCGTAGTCGGAATATTGAGCAAAGGTCAAAGGCAAGGCAAAAATAGTTTCTTTCGGTTTTTTCAAAGGTTTTCAAAGGTTTCAAAAGGTTTCGAAGGCGATTCTCAATGCTTTTGATGTTCATCATGACGTCACATTTTTCTGAATCCGCCAGTATTTTTAAATTTTTTCTGATTTTCTATGATTTTCTATGAATTTTGCAATGTTTAAATACGCAATACGCAGAAAAATTATGAATAATTAGAAAAATACTCCGGAAATACGTGGAACTTCTAGAACATTCTAGAATCCTTGCTTAGAGCAAGGGTTCTAGGTGCGTCAATCAAAGGAAATCACGAATAAAATCGGAGGAAATCAAAATATTTCGAAGTTTTTGGAAAAATACACAAAATCATTGAGCGTATATACGGCAATGAGATGAGCGTATATACGCTCAACATGAGCGTATATACGCTCAACAGTAGCGTATATACGCTCAAATAACATATACGAAATTTCCAAAATTAAGAGAGCAGCAGCGTATATACGCTGTATACGAGCGTATATAGCAGGAAGCAGCGTATTACTCGTATACAGCGTAATACGCAGGTATTTTTGTGCCTCGTTTTGCCTCGTGCCTATAAATATGTCCTGCTTGTTCAGTCCGGATACCTTTCACACCTCGACTATCTTAATACACCTTCACTTCTACTCTCTCTCTCTCTCTCTAAAAACACTCTAAACACATCACACATTCGTTTTAATTCAAAGCATCGATTCTCTTTCGAATCAACAAGCGATAACAAAGGTTGAATTCTGAGATTACTCACAAAATCTCTCACTTTCTTCTAATATTGACAACCATTGTTATGAGTTTTTAATATATTAAAGCAATGTAGAAACTCACTTTTAATCGTTTCATGTAAATAGTAGGTTTTCTTAACGTTTTCATTGTTTTCATTGTTTCGTTTCATCCTTTTCATTCAGTTTATATCTTGTATTACTAACATTCTTTGTTCTTGTATAGCAATTCGAGGCGAAGAAACATTGCGCTTGCGTTTATCAAGGACTAACAATCGTTTTCTTGTTTGATGTAGCGATTCAAGGCAAAGGATTCGTTTCATTGTGTTTACAAACTAACTTTTTTTTCTTTGCAGATTTAGGGTAAGATGAGTTTCGCATATATTGTGAAGTTCTTAACATTCATATTATCTATCTTATTGCATATTTCATTGTTGTATAACTTGTATATACTTTTGCTAACAAAGACGGAATTATGTGGAATCACTTTTAAATCAGATTAACTATGGACAACCTGTTTTTAGGCACCGTTTTTAACATGATTAATACAAAGTGGTACAAATTTCTAGGTTAGGTAGTCTCTTGTGCATAATAGTTACACGCTTTATAGTAATTCTAGGGTTAGAACGCTCCTAAAGGTGCTAAAAACGTAAGTTGTGTGCATCCAATAATCGTGTTTATTGGAATTACAATGAGACCGAATAGAGGCCGCTACATGCGGGCAATTGGGTTACAGATCTGATTCGTACCATGTCCAAAACACGACTGGTTACTTGATTGGACGTGGGCCATTGTTTGCACCAACGTTTCGGGGGTCCGTGAATACCTTCTAGGCACCGGACTGGGATGGGTCGGCGATTCCCCCTACTCGAC
This sequence comes from Bassia scoparia, assembly GCA_008642245.1. Taxonomy (NCBI): domain Eukaryota; kingdom Viridiplantae; phylum Streptophyta; class Magnoliopsida; order Caryophyllales; family Amaranthaceae; genus Bassia; species Bassia scoparia. Next base: position 32,683 of record SNQN01004360.1, read on the forward strand.
AACACTACCCCAACGCACTCACGTGCGGGATTCCGTGGCTCAAGCCCACGCAAAGCACCTCGATGTAGTACCAAGCCGCGCGCCCGCTATACGCAGAGGGCGCGGCCCACGTCCTACAATAGTGGAAAGAGAGTATGAATGAGAGAGTAAGAGAATACGCAAGTGTATAATCTTGGTAACGTGTGTAGCGTTGTCAAAAGTGAGGCAAAGGAGAGTATTTATAGGCACGGAGAACCAAAAACGAGCGTATATATGCTCAGACGAGTGTATATACGCTCAGAGGAGCGTATATACGCTCAGAGGAGCGTATATACGCTCAGAGGAGCGTATATATGCTCGACGGAGCGTATATATGCTTCTCAGAGCGTATATATGGTTGATTATATCCTACCAAAAAATCTGATTCTTCTTGATTCTTCTCGGCTTGGATGAACCTAGACACCCCGTTTCACAAGAAATACGGGTTCTAGAACATTCCGAGTTTTTTTTGTATTTTTAAAGTATTTTATGATTTTTTAGTATTTTTTGCGTATTTTGATTTTTGTAAATATTGTAAAATTCACATATTTCAAGCTTTTTACGAGTTCAACTGCGTCTTTTTCAGAGTCAAATCGATCGCGAAACGCGGTATGTTTCATCATCGATTACTCATTTGGGGAGACACATTTAGGTGTCTACACATAGAAAGTCAAATTTCTAACAAGCATGGAAAAGGGTGTAAAGAAATTGAGACATTGGCCTCATACTAACCTCGCAACATGGTGCTAATGAATGAGAACGATGCTAGGGACCCTTGCGAACTCGTACGAACACGAACGAACCAATTCGAAGTCAAAATGAACCAAGAACCCGAAATCGAACCAAGAACTCGAAAACAAGCCAAGATCTCAAATGAGCGCATGAATGGATGTGTAATTGAGTTTTGAAATGTGTTTGATGTGTTTAAGAATGCTTTTGATTGTGTTTGAATGCTTTTGGTTGTGTTTGTGAGTGTATGAATGCAAGAATTTGTGTTTGAATGCTAGATGAATTTTGAGAGAGTTTTAGAGAGAGAAAGTGGAGAGAAACGAGTATAGTGAGGGTGTATGAAGTGTGTGTATTCCGTCCAAATGAAGGCCGGGGTTCTTGTATTTAAAGGCAAGGGTCGAAATCGTAAATAAAATCGAGATAAAATCATGTAAAATATATGCGTTATTTTATATGATTGCAACTGATTTTATTGCGATTTTCGAGATATTTGGCTGATTTTCCTGGCCTCAAATAGTGAGACCATAATGAAATAAAATCGAGATAAAATCATATAAAATATATGTGTGATTTTATATGATTGCAACTGATTTTATTGCGATTTTTGGGATATTTGGCTGATTCGCCTTGCCTCGAATAGTGAGATTGTAATGAAATAAAATCGAGATAAAATCATATAAAATATATGTGTGATTTTATATGATTGCAACTGATTTTATTGCGATTTTGATTCGTTTTGCCCATTTTTGAACATTGCGTATAATATAAAATGGAAATAAAATATCATTTGATTTTATTTAATTGCGATATTTTAAAACAAAATCACTAATTGATTTGAGGAGATATTCGTTTGGGCCTCACGCTCGGGTGCGCCCTCGAAGCTCCCGAAATGAGTCGTTTCGCTTTGGTGCATGTTTTTGATTTGTAAATTCATAACTAATTATCCACAACTCCAAAAATTATGGAAAAATATGCATAAAATTTCTTTTAACACTTAATGTGTTGTGTTAAAATTTCCTAAATTTTGGAATTGTTTTCTTAATTTAATTAATTATCGCAAAATTAATTAAATTGTTGAAAATTCCGAAAAATTGCCAAAAGTGCTTAGAAAAATGCAAAAAATTCTAGAAAAATGTTGAAAAATATGTTTAAATTATTTTGAAATTAAAACTTACTTTTAAGGGTGTTTTGTGTACAGAAACGTGCCCGGTGTAGTGAAAACTTGCCTTTTTAGGGTTTATTAGGGCTCTAGGTCTCTCTCAATTCGGCTCGTGTGTTGCAAGGGGTGTCTTATCATCGGTTGTATTGGGATAGGGACAAATGTAGGTATCTACAACATCTATTACGACTCTATCTTACAGCAACAAGCACTGCCGCTGGAGCAATGCTCGCTCAAGAAATCGACGGCAAGGAAAGTGCAATCTACTACCTTAGCAAGAAGCTCCTTCCGTACGAGGAACGGTACTCTGCCCTTAAGTTCGCCGAATTTGACCTTAAGTTCATGCCTCAAAAAGGCATCAAAGGTATAACATTGTCTTTGAGTTCTTAGCAGACTCTCCTGACAAAGTCCTTCCTGAGGACCTTGACTTTCCCGACGAGGAACTTATGATGACCAAGGAAGAAAGTTGGTCGTTATACTTCGATGGTGCATCTAATAAAAATGGATGTGGAGTATGTGCTTCTAATCTCACCACAAGAGGAGCACACCTCAATTTTCGTCAAACTCGATTTCGACGTCACTAACAATGTAGCAGAGTACGAAATATGTATTCTAGGTCTGCACGCTGCCGTTGCACTTAACGTTAAGAAATTACGGGTATATGGCGATTCCTCACTCATCATAAACCAGATTTCAGGACGATGAAAGGTGCGAAGTGAAAGCCTTGCTCCGTATTAGTCCTATCTTGAGAACATTGCATCCCAGGTAGACGAAGTCGAATACACTTACCTACGACGCGAAGACAATCAATTCGCAGATGTACTAGCAAAGCTCGCATCCATGGTGCGAATTCCGAGTTCGGTGACCCAAATGCCCTTAGTCATTGAAGAGTCATGGTACAAAGACATCAAAGACTACCTAGAAACTGGCGAATACCCTTCTAGTGCAACCAAAAAGCAACAAAGAGCTCTGAGGCATCTTGCATCTCAGTACTTACTTCAAGGCGGAGAACATTACAAGTGCCACTACAACGGTCTCCACCTACTTTGCATTGCTCAACAAGTAAGCAAAACTGTCATTGAACACGTCCATGATGGAATCTGTGGCACCCACATGAATAGCAGGCTCCTGGCCTCCAAAATCGTCAAGTTGGGGTATTATTGGACCAGCATGGAAAAGGATTGAATGCAGTATGTCCGTATATGGGACACGTGCCAAAAATACTCTAATGCACAACATGTTCCTCCATCTCTCCTATCCACGTTTGTCTCTCAGTGGCCTTTCTCTACATGGGGAATAGACATAATAGGGAAGATTACGCCGCCCGGGAAAGGAGGTAATGGATTCATAATTGTGGCCATAGATTACTTCAGAAAGTGGTTCGAAGCAGCGTCATATGCTAAGATCCAAGTTAAGCACATGGCAAATTTCATAGAAAACAACATCATCTGTCGCTATAGGGTTCCTCATGAAATCATTAGTGACAACGACACCCACATTCAAGCAGAGTGTGCGGATCTGATCGCCAAAAATAAGATTCAATACCACAAGTCATCACCATACAGGCTATAAGTCAATGGGGCAGTTGAAGCAGCTAACAAAAATCTTAAAACAATTATCTCTAAGATGACGGAGAATTATCGGGATTGGCCGCAAAAGCTACACTTCGCTCTATGGGGTTATAGGACCTRTATTCGCACATCAACGGGAGCTACTCCTGGACTATGGTGCCAAAGCTGTTCAGCCAGTGATACTAGAAATCCTGTCTCTTTGCATTGTCCTAGAAAGCAAACTTCCAGAAGCAGAATGGGTAAGGGTGAGATTCGACGAAGTTAGCTTTGCTCGACGAAAAACGGCTAGCAGCCTTGCATCATGTACAAACATACAAAAAGAGGGTCGAACAGTACTTCAATCAGCGAGTCAAGTCACGAGGCATCAAAGAAGGTGATTTGATTCTTAAAGCACTTCGCAAAACKGTCCTAGATCCTCGAGGCAAGTTTCGTCCTAATTAGGCAGGTCCTTACATTGTCAAAAAGGTCTTACCAAAAGGGGCAGTTCAACTAATGGACACGAATGGTGATAACTTTTACAGCCTCACCAACTTAGACCAACTTAAGAAATAATACGTCTAAGGCGTACACGCGCACCGCATCTTAGCAACATAATAACATCATGAATCAGAACTACGGATGGCCTAATTCCTTATGGGATACGTAGGTAGCCTCGCCCTGGGGCTCGGCCACAATAACAAGTTCCCTACTTATTTTGGGATTAGCAAGTGAATAACAATCAAGTGRCAATTGGACGAATTTTTCTTCAACATGCACAAAGTAAACAGTGTATAKAAAGCAATGCATGTTTGTAATTTATTACTACTTGTAATTAAAATTGAGCAATTACGAGAGAAAAGGAAACTTTAAGTTCCATGTTCACTTATTACATGCAAAAGCGGCTCGCAGGCCAATCACTTTTTTAACTCATAAATAAAACAWACATTAAAATAAACAAGTGTTGTGGAAAAAAGCAATCACTCCTTCCTATCCTCTTCTTGCTCCTTGGCATCGTCCTTCTTTACACCCGAACTCTCACCTTTAGGCTTCCTCACCCATTTGCATCTCTTGGGTCTATTTTCCACAACAACCTTCCTTTTTCCTTGTGCACAACCTCCAAGCACCTCTTTAGGACCAAGTCTTCTTTTAGCAACGTTTGAGTAAATCCTCAAAGGAGGAAGTCTTTCAAGCCTATCTAAACTGGCACCTTCTTAGGACCAAGTCTGTCCTTAGCAGAAAGATCTCTAGACTTAGCAGCAGGGGTCTCAGTAAAGTCATAGTACAATCTCTTACTCTTACAATGCTCCTTCTGCTCCGCACGTCTTGCCTCCAGACGGCTCATCACATCAGTGGCATTCATCCAAACACGGTAATGAGCAGAAATCTTATGGTCACCTCGAGCAAGCGAGGTCACCTAAAGTGTAGAATGGGATTCCCAGTATTTCTCCCACTCTATTGCATTGCCCGAATGCAAGCGCTTGTCCTTAGGATGAACTATGTCAACAGAGGGATTAAGCTGAACGTTCCCGAACTGCCTCATCACCCTTGAAAGGAAATAAAAGATCAATGTAGTCAAGCTAGCCACACGCACGTATGAAGACAAMCGAGTATGCACCATACTCCTAATACCCCACCAATGGACAGTCTAACGCACGGGAATGCCATGGTCAACAAGGATAAGAATCCACTCATGTTGAGATTTTTTTGACATGGACCCTCTTATGGGAAAAGAATCCCTTAGCAGAATATTTGACAGGATTCTGGGGTGCCTCAACTAGGCTCAAATGCTCCATCAGCCAAATCTGTCATTAAACTGCAACATGTAAAATATTTAGTGATCACATCAATAGACAAACAATAATATTTGTACCAATGCACTATTTTGCAAATAATTCAGACAAAAATATTATACTTGCAACAAAACGGGGCATCCAGATTAGGGTGCATGCGCATCCTTCTTAAGACGGTCGAGCATCATGAATAACCCCCTCGTGCACAACGGCATAGTAGTATGGCTAGCCTCACATTGCTCAARAATAGAAATAATGCTAGCATGACCAACATTCGACTTGCCATGGACAAACATGAAACGTGCAAACAAGCAGATCATGATTGCACGTCTACGGTAAACTCTACGGCAAGAAGCATCACTAGCAATATAATCAACTAATGCAAGCAAGTGAAGTTCCCGACCATGCACTATGCATAATGAAACAGCTGGACTAAGCCTCAAGTATCGCTCATATTCACCAACAAATCGATCAGCAGTTTTAGGGATACAACGGAGACTTACAACAGGCGTGGCAATAATAGCACCAAGTTTCTCCGGCAAAGGAACAATTTCCTTGTCCCATAGGCTTATAACAYCATAAAGGAGGTTTGTCTTGAGACATACATGCCTTATAGTCAAGAGAACATCACAARTCAGCCTTGCAAGGTCCTCCCTTTCACGAGCATCCAAGCTTCGAAGTACATCATTCAAAGCATTAACAAAGTCTGTATCCATTTGATTRGTTGCAAATTCTTTGATGTAATGAATTAAATGAAGTCTAAAGCAATGTAAGAGAGGTTTTAAAGCACTAAGCAGGCTATAATGAATGAACTAGGGCGTGCATAAACCCCTATTTATAAGGAATAAGGCAGAACAAATTTGCCAAAAATCAAAATTCGAGAAAAAATGGCTAGATTCTAGGAGTAATTACGCCCAGTTTGAGCTATTTTTAGCTGTTTTTGCTCCTTCTAGCTGCTCCCATGCACTTTGGCACACAGTTCTTGGTCCAATCTAGGTCGTACCCTGCATTTTTAAGAGGGAACGATCCAACATTAGTTTSAACAATGCAACGCAACATACACAACAATGCAAGACGATCGACGTCGTCTTAGAAYTTTAATTACATGCATCGCATATAGTTAGAAAGTTGGMTTTTGCAATTGTAAACAAAGCTTGGCATTACAAAAATGAGCTATGTCTAGAGTCGTACACAAGTTTAGTCATATTTACACAAACACTCGAGTCTAAGCTAGAGTCGAGTCAAGTCAAGTCGTATCAAGCAAAAGTCAACAAATAAGTATAAGTGGGTCTAAGCTAAGTCCTAAAATCAACAAATGCAAAGCTAGAGTCACCCCCTTCCCTACAGGTGACAAATACATCTACTGCTTGCAACACGGCGAAAAACAAAGTGTCGCTAGCATCTGTAAGGCAAACTCGTCCGGCAGCTCATTAGGGAAAGGAACTACAATAGAGGTTCCCGGTATGGTAAACTAAGACGAGGGTCCAGACTGAGAACGAGAAGTCAAAGCTACACCTCGCTTAGGGATCGGTCTCATCTGTACATTGCCATCATCATCAGCATCCTCATCGTCGCCCTAACAAACCTGCAAAGGATTTTCGAAGTCAAAAAGGGTTCCTAACCCTACAAAGCATTGAAATCACGGGATTTGGTGCACTTACCGAGTCTCTCAGCTGACATTAAGTGTATTTTCAAGCAACTGTTATTCCCAACAACCTCATAACGCCTGCTCGAGACATCTATTTCGCAAAACATGCAAGTCAACACATGAGTGAATACTAGCATGAAAAGAGGAAATCAAACAAGTAAAATGTCCCCTAACTGACCAYCTCCAGCGGGCATCGAGTTTTGAGCACGCCTTGCAGCCGGAGGAGCAAGTTTAGTGAACTCATCAAAGCCAGGACGGATCCTCAAGACAACAAAGGGGATCTCACCGAGGTCATAATCAGACTGCACAAGCCAAGTCAAAGTTAGTGCGCAACTAACGAAAAGCAAATGCAAAGAAAAGATATGGTTAAGCAAAACACATACCACATCAACTAGCTCGACTCAGAGGGCTAGTTGCTCCTCCACGAAACGCGAATAGGCGTCCTGACCCCTGTCACCAAGTAGGAGARGGTACTCCACTGCCTCGCCATGACTCAAGTTGTTGGACAACGTGATGACCAACAACTCCTCGTCCATCATGGTGACTGGAGGGTCTTGAGGTACTGCAGGCTTAGAAAAGCTATGTTGTCTCACTACGCGCTCCCCAAGGTACCAAACATGCCCTTGAGGTCCCCAGAAAAGACATCGCCTCTTGACAAGCTAAGCTGCTGTAGCGAACCTCCTAGGTCTCGCGATCCCCACTCGCCTCTAGGGACGCCACTCCACCTACAGCAAAATGTGGTTAAAATCACAAAGGATTCAAAGAAAACAGACAAGTAAAGGCAACCAAACCTCAACTGGGTTCAAGCCCAATGACCAAAATGCATAATTTCCTAGCAATAGGAACAATAGGCAAGTAACTAAAGGGTGAGAAAGAGCACTTCTTCTCCCAAGTGAACTTACATGGCTAACGGAATGCACAATTCCACTCACAAACTCTATATACAACAAGGATTTCAAGAAGGTGTATACCTTTGCTCATACGCCATAATCCCCAACTAAATAAGCATAATGGGCCCGAAAGTCATCGAATTACTACAAAAATACACCTARAGAGCTACGATGAGCTGAAAGCAAACATAAAGTCACAARGAAGCAATAGCCACGATCAAGCGAAGGTCGAAAGCAGATCAAAGTCAAACAACACAATCCCAAGTCGAAGTCGTATCATCATCACAAAAGCCAATCGTTAGCCCGATTGTGTATACGTAATGCAAGCATTTACAAAAAGACATTGTTATACGCAATCGTGGCTATACGTGACGTTACCCCCATTTGAATTCTCTCGGACAACTAGCCGAGATGGGATGRAGGAGATTAAACATGCACCAGCAAAAGACATTCGCTATACGCGATCATGGCTATACGCGACGATGCCTCCATTTGAGTTCACCTAAACGACTAGCCGAGATGGGATACAACAGATCAAGCACGCACCAGCAAAAAGACATTCGCTATACGCGATCGTGGCTATACGRTGTGTTAGCTGTATGTTAATCTTCCCAAACGACTAACCGAGATGGGATAAAAATGTTCAAGCAAGCACCAAGTCCAAACGGAGGCATCGATACGGACACTATTTCATTTTCCCCAAAGAAGTCCAAACGGAGGCATCAATACGGACACCGCAGTAATTTCCCATGATGTCCTAACGGAGGCATCGGAGTCGACATTGAGATAATAGTACCCCAGGGTATCGAAGCGGACAACCTGTTAAGCAGAAAATCCCTAGTGGAATCAGAACCATAGGTGGAAATTTCCCCCAACGATCGAAGCACAGAGCTTGGGTGGAATCAGAACCATAGGTGAAAACGTAGGCAAAAGTATTAGCAACGAAGACAAGCAAGCAAGCAAGCAACATGCAACCGCAGGTACAGGTAAAACTAACAACAGGTAAACATTGTATTCCTCGCAGTTTAATTTTGGGTCCAAATGCTCATCCCACTAAGGTTCGCATCGTCAACAAGTATGGATTAGATCCCGCTTTGTTTAGGCCGTGAACCCCAAGTGGGTCGTTGTAGACACCTAAAAATGTCTCCCCAAATGAGTAATCAATGATGAAGTATACCACATGTCGCAATTAATTCGAACTCGAAAAAACGCAATTGAACTCGTAATGAAGCTCGAAATATGTGAAGTCAAGTCACACTCGAAATTATGAGTCAAAGGTCAAATACGAGGCAAAAATATTTTCTTTCGGTTTTCTCGATAATCTCAAAGGTTTTCAAACAAGTTACGCTGGCGATTCTCATGCTTTTTGTTTCTCATCATGTTCGTCACATTTTTCTGAATCCGCCAGTATTTTTAAATTATTTTTCTGATTTTTCTATGATTTTCTATGAATTTTGCAATGTTTAAATACGCAGAATACGCAGAAAATACATGAATAATTAGAAAATACGCGGAATGTTCTAGAATCTCCTAGAAACATACTTTCTTGCGAAAGGAGGCGTCTAGAATAATCCGTAATCTTAGAAAATCGAGACGTATGGCAAAGAATTATTTCGAATTAAAATATTTCAGATTTTTGGAAAAATATATACGCAGAAGCCTGCGTATATACGCTCCTAGGAGCGTATATACGCAGGGTTATATACGCTGCCTTTGAGGAGCGTATATACGCTGAGGAGCAGCGTATATACGCTGCCTTTGAGCGTATATACGCTGCTCCTCAGCGTATATACGCTCCTCTTCTTGCCTCCGCGCCTATAAATACACCTTGCCTCATTCGAGAACGGACACGATTTAACACGATTTTCAATACGACTTTCAACTTCCAACTTCCGACTTCCAATTTTACGATCTAAGCATTCTCTCTCTCATTGACAAAAACTCTTTCACAAATACACATAAAACACGAGTCTTTTGCGTTCTTTCGATTCGTTTTGACAAGCGAAAACAAGGTTGAATTCTGAGATTACTCACCAATAACTCTCTTTCACTTTCTTTTAACTTGATTAACCATTATTATGAGTTTTAATGTAATTTTCACAATGTAGAAACCGACTTTGAATCGTCTCATGTAAATATGTAGGATTATTGTTTATGCTTTTAATTCGTTTTCGTTCACCTTTATTATTATTACTTCTATCACTTGTCAATACTAACGATTTCCTATCCTTGTATAGCGATTCAAGGCGGAATATTCATTTCGCTCGTTTTTATTATAAACTAACATTTGTTTTGTTTGTCTTTATATAGCGATTCAAGGCGGAAGATTCGTTTCGCTCGTTTTTATTACAAACTAACCTTTGTTTTGTTTGCAGATTCAGGGTAAGATTGGTTTGTATATATATTTTGAAGTTCATATACTTCGCATTGTCATTGTTGTATAATTTGTATATATTTTGCTAAACAAAGACCGGAAATTATGTGAATCACTTTAAAATCAGATTAACTATGGACAACCGGTTTTTAGGCACCGTTTTAACTTGATTAATGCAAAGTGGTCACAATTTCTAGGTTAGGTAGTCTCTTGTGCATAATAGAAACACACTTTCGTAGTAATCTATAGGATTAGTACGCTTCTAAGGTGCTAAAAATGTAAGTTATGTGCATTCAATAACAGTGATAAATGGAATTGCAATGAGACCGAGTAGAGGCCGCTACATGCGGGTGAATTGGGTTACAGATCTGATTCGTACCATGTCCCCGAACCCACGACTGGTTACTTGATTGGACGTGGGGCCATTGTTTTGGCACCAACGTTTCGGGCGTCCGTGAATAACCTTTCTAGGCACGGTGGCGACTCCCCTTACTCGACAACACTACCCCAACGCACTCACGTGCGGGTTCCGTGGCTCAAGCCCACACAAAGCACCTCGATGTAGTACCAAGCCGCGCGCCCGCTATACGCGAGGGCGCGGCCCACGTCCTACAATTTGGCGACTTCACTGGGGATAATCACCGTTAGGTGAAGTGGACAGACTTGAAAAGTCTCGTAATTCCATCATCACGTTTATTGGATTTTGCATTTTGCATGTGACCTTTCGAATAAGGTCGCGCCTTAGGCTCCTTGGTCTCGCTATGGGCATGTTCTATGCTTGAGACTACCATAAGGGGGGATACTACCTTGGCTGCATGTGGTTAATTGATCGCATGGCTAAGGCAAGTCCTATCCCGCCCATGCCGTGTGTGCACGTGTTACTGATGCGTGTGCATAAGGGGTATCTTGGCCATACATCGCTAATTGCAAGTGGTGAAAACTGGACCAAGCTCTGCCCTTAGGCGTGGTACACTCTCTGACTTAACCTAGACCGACCATAGTTGACTTGTCATCACGTGTCTTGTATATATGTGCATGTATGGGTCCTAGCCATTGTACAGTTCTAGACCTTAACACAACACTTTCATATAGTCCATGGTCATCTTTTAGTTCACATCATGCATTTCATAGCCCATAGTGACTTTAGTTGGCCTCTACCTTAGTCTGTCCTTCAAACTTTCGACCTTAGTCCACACAGACTTTGACCCTAGGTCTTGACCCTTGACCATTAGAGTCCACATAGACTCTGACCTTAGGTCTTGACCCTTGACTACTAGGGTAGGCACAGACTTTGACCTTAGACGTTGACTTTAGACTCACATTAGGATTGACCTTACCTTCAGCCAACATAGGCTCGACCTCTAGGCGTGACCCTAACCTCTTTAGGCACATGCATATCATACATCCCAATGTCGTTTGGTGCCCTTTCAAAAAAAAAAACAAAAAAAAAAAAAAAAAAAAAAAAAAAAGCAAAAAATTCAAAAAACGAAAGGGCACCTTGCATTGCATACATTCATTCTAGGAAAGATGACCATGGAATTAGGACATGCATTTGCATCTGCATCCATATATTCAATAATGACCAAGGAAGTTCACTAAGGGTTTATTTCTTTTTGAAACAGGGTGAAGTCGTCTCCAAGCCCTTGCTCGACCCAAAGAGTTTGAGCCCTCAGCCCAATCCAAACCTAACCTTCCTCCAACCCATCAGCCCTAACACCACAAAATGGCCTCCCAACAAGAAAAGCTCCAAAAGCTTGCCGAGCAAGTTCAACAGCTTGAAGCTAAGATCAAGGAGTTGACCTCGAGCACTTCCTTGGACAAGCTGTTTGAAAAGGCAATCCAAAAAGCCATCGACCCCACCTTCTACCAAGACCAACCTCCTCTTGACCCCAACCTTGCAACCAAACTGCCAAAGGATTTCTCAGCCGAAGACATACCCAAGTTCAAGCCGACTGATGACCCTCGATTCCATATAAAGGGATTTAAGACCACCATGGCACTTAAAGGGATTGACTCTGCCTTGTTTCCAATGGTCTTTCCCCTTTCCTTGGAACCGATATGTCAGAAGTGGTTCTTTTCACTTCCTGAGAAAGAAATAGCTACTTGGGAAGACATCATCCACGCATTCATGGCAAGATACAAGGGTAACATTCAGACCCAAACATCCTTCCGAGAGCTTGAAATCCTTAACCAGGGAGAGAACGAGGGGTTCACTACCTATCTGACTAGATGGAGAGGAGTTGCTGCCACCCTAGTCTCCGCTCCTACTGAAGAAGAGATGGTCAAGACCTTCATTTCTAACCTCCAGCCAGAATACAAAGATCATCTCAAGTATCGAGGCCTTACCACATTCGCAAAGGTCTACGACATTGGAGTGGACATAGAGAATGATCTTCTTCAATTCACATGAGTCAGTTGGAGTCTTAGCTTTAGGATCGAGTCGGAGAGTCCCTTTCCCTAGACTATGTATCATTTCTTTTTCCATTTCGGGTCTATGTCATTAGGTTTAGGATCAAATTCTGCAATTAGCCTCTATGTAATAAATTCTTTTGTTAATAAAAGTTTCTTTTTTCTCATTTTCTTTAGCCTCCATATAGTTTGTGCTTCTAACTTTAATGGAATCAAATTAATAATCGACCTCACAATTCAATGGACATTGCCAAGAGAGGCCTTCTTTCATAGCTCCACAAAATAACCTCTTCCCTCCATTCCCTTCATCACATCAAATCAAAATCCCTTGCAACCCTTTGAGCCATAAACACTATCATTCAGCCTATCTTTCTTTCATCACCCACATCGACCTAACCCTTTGGACCAAACGGTGCGTAGGAAAAGACATGTGCAAAAGAAAAAAAAGAGAAGAATAAAATGGGCAAAAAGCAAAAAAGCAAAAAATCAAAGTTCAATGCCAGTCATCACAAATGCAAATCAATCCAATGCAAATCCAAAGTTCAAAGCCCAATTCAAACAAAAAGCAAAAGTCTAAAAAGCACACTGCGCACTGTGGGTTCACTTCATGATCATCAAGCCTTTTTCAACCCTCAAACCACAGCCTCACATTACAACCACAAAAGCCCTCTCGCACGAGGCATTGTCCAAATCACCCACAAGAACTACGACGGTCTGATTCCAAAAGGATACGTAGGAAGCCTCTTCTCGAGGTCCGACCCAATAATTCAATAACATTCTGAGGTCCATCATATAGTTTGATTCCCTTAAAGTCAGGAGCACAGATTCCTAGTGTAGAACCCGACATAGACTCGAGTTTGAACCTACATCATCTAGCCAACCACATCAATTCCCCATTTACTTACCCTTAGTCACAAATTTTAGCCTTGTCTTTTCTTGAACCTTTAGCCTATTCTTTCATACACCTTAAGGGGCTCTCCTCAACTCTTCCTTAGGCTATCTCTCTGTAGCAGTCATCAAGCATCCTCCTCAAAGCATCGCATTGCAGCATTCCCTCCATGTTCTCTCCTCATACAGCATTCAGCTCAAGTTACTGATTTGGGCAAATCAAAATCACATCCCTCATTCCTTACCATTACCACCACCAAAAGCTAAGCCCAAGCCCATGACTCCACGAAATTCACTAGCCTTACCTTATTTCATCAACCATTGCCCTAACCTCGAAAGCTCATCAAGCTGGGGGCTCACCCACTAAACCAACCATTAGCACCACAAACTAAGCCATTCCCATACACCCAAACCCCATGGGTTGGGGGGCTCACTTGCAATCACAAGCATCGCCTTTGCTCGAATGGGGGCTTGAGACGGCTCCATCCCGCAATCCAAAAGCATCTTACCATTAGCCAATTTCCTTGGTCATTTCATGCATTAGATCTAAGAATAGACTTGCATTACACATATAGCCATTGCAAACACTTCATAAGCATCATTGCGCATTGAGTTTACAAACATCATCATGCATATGCATCCTGCACAAACACATTACACATTGCACATTACACATTACACATTGCACATGGCACCAACTCCACACAAGGTTAGGGCCCATCGTACATGCAATTGCCTTCACACGCCTATACGGCATTCATCGCTATACGCGATTGTTGCTACACGCAACATTCTTCCCGAAAAGCCAAGGTCAGCCGTAGGGAAGGTTTCCTGAGGAACGAGGCGCTTCCGAAGGAATTCATATCACAGCCTATACGGCATTCATCGCTATACGCGATTGTTGCTACACGCAACATTCTTCCCGAAAAGCCAAGGTCAGCCGTAGGGAAGGTTTCTTGAGGAACGAGGCGCTTCCGAAGAAATTCATATCACAGCCTATACGGCATTCATCGCTATACGCGATTGTTGCTACACGCAACATTCTTCCCGAAAAGCCAAGGTCAGCCGTAGGGAAGGTTTCCTGAGGAACGAGGCGCTTCCGAAGGAATTCATATCACAGCCTATACGGCATTCATCGCTATACGCGATTGTTGCTACACGCAACATTCTTCCCGAAAAGCCAAGGTCAGCCGTAGGGAAGGTTTCCTGAGGAACGAGGCGCTTCCAAAGGAATTCATATCATCACTCACATGCCTATACGGCATTCATCGCTATACGCGATTGTTGCTACACGCAACTTTCCCCGAAAAGCCAAGGTCAGCCGTAGGGGAACCTTCCGAAGGAACGAGGCGCTTCCGACGGAACTTACATTACGTATTCCCGAAAAGCCAAGGTCAGCCGTAGGGAAGGCACATACATCATAACTCTCCCCGAAAAGCCAAGGTCAGCCGTAGGGGAACTTTCCGAAGGAACGAGGCGCTTCCGACGGAACTTGCATTACTCCTTCCCGAAAAGCCAAGGTCAGCCGTAGGGAAGGCATCTACATCATTTCTTTTCCCGAAAAGCCAAGGTCAGCCGTAGGGAAAAGCTACCTGAGGAACGAGGCGCTTCCGAAGGTATTCATCACCTCATTTTCTCCTGAAAAGCCAAGGTCAGCCGTAGGGAGAAAGCAGCCCGAGGATCCAGGCGCTTCCAAGGGCATAAAACCGCATGGGGCGCGGTAACAGGTAAAACTAACCTTTGTTTTGCAGGTACCGGCGAAAAAGGGTGACTCAGGGTTACAGAACGTCTTGAGTTGCTCTCCGTCCCAAATCAAATACTTTGACTGTCGTCTTACGAGATTTTCGTCTCTTCAGACTCAGTCAAAGTGGGGGCTTCTTCACACAACAGCTCCTTTGCACACTTCGGGTTTTGGAATTTTCTCCCGCACCAGAAATTCCATATATGCACACTTCGGGTCTACGATTTCTCCCGCTACAGAAATCCAGCACAAGCATCTTTCGGGTCTTGGAATCTTCTCCCGCTACAGAAGTTCCGTCAGCACATCTCCGGGTCTTGGAAACTTCTCCCGCTACAGAAGTTCCGTCAGCACATCTCCTGAAAAGCCAAGGTCAGCCGTAGGGAGAAAGCCGCCCGAGGATCCAGGCGCTTCTAAGGGCATAACACCGCATGGGGCGCGGTAACAGGTAAAACTAACCTTTGTTTTGCAGGTACCGGCGAAAAGGGTAACTCAAGGTCGCAGAACGTCTTGAGTTGCTCTCCGTCCCGAATCGAATACTTTGACTTTCGTCTTACGAGACTATCGTCTCTTCAGACTCAGTCAAAGTGGGGGCTTCTGTAGACACCTAAAAATGTCTCCCCAAATGAGTAATCAATGATGAAGTATACCACATGTCGCAATTAATTCGAACTCGAAAAAACGCAATTGAACTCGTAATGAAGCTCGAAATATGTGAAGTCAAGTCACACTCGAAATTATGAGTCAAAGGTCAAATACGAGGCAAAAATATTTTCTTTCGGTTTTCTCGATAATCTCAAAGGTTTTCAAACAAGTTACGCTGGCGATTCTCATGCTTTTTGTTTCTCATCATGTTCGTCACATTTTTCTGAATCCGCCAGTATTTTTAAATTATTTTTCTGATTTTTCTATGATTTTCTATGAATTTTGCAATGTTTAAATACGCAGAATACGCAGAAAATACATGAATAATTAGAAAATACGCGGAATGTTCTAGAATCTCCTAGAAACATACTTTCTTGCGAAAGGAGGCGTCTAGAATAATCCGTAATCTTAGAAAATCGAGACGTATGGCAAAGAATTATTCCGAATTAAAATATTTCAGATTTTTGGAAAAAATATATACGCAGAAGCCTGCGTATATACGCTCCTAGGAGCGTATATACGCAGGGTTTATATACGCTGCCTTTGAGGAGCGTATATACGCTGAGGAGCAGCGTATATACGCTGCCTTTGAGCGTATATACGCTGCTCCTCAGCGTATATACGCTCCTTTTCTTGCCTCCGCGCCTATAAATACACCTTGCCTCATTCGAGAACGGACACGATTTAACACGATTTTCAATATGACTTTCAACTTCCAACTTCCGACTTCCAATTTTACGATCTAAGCATTCTCTCTCTCATTCACAAAAACTCTTTCACAAATACACATAAAACACGAGTCTTTTGCGTTCTTTCGATTCGTTTTGACAAGCGAAAACAAGGTTGAATTCTGAGATTACTCACCAATAACTCTCTTTCACTTTCTTTTAACTTGATTAACCATTATTATGAGTTTTAATGTAATTTTCACAATGTAGAAACCGACTTTGAATCGTCTCATGTAAATATGTAGGATTATTGTTTATGCTTTTAATTCGTTTTCGTTCACCTTTATTATTATTACTTCTATCACTTGTCAATACTAACGATTTCTTATCCTTGTATAGCGATTCAAGGCGGAATATTCATTTCGCTCGTTTTTATTATAAATTAACATTTGTTTTGTTTGTCTTTATATAGCGATTCAAGGCGGAAGATTCGTTTCGCTCGTTTTTATTACAAACTAACCTTTGTTTTGTTTGCAGATTCAGGGTAAGATTGGTTTGTATATATATTTTGAAGTTCATATACTTCGCATTGTCATTGTTGTATAATTTGTATATATTTTGCTAAACAAAGACCGGAAATTATGTGAATCACTTTAAAATCAGATTAACTATGGACAACCGGTTTTTAGGCACCGTTTTAACTTGATTAATGCAAAGTGGTCACAATTTCTAGGTTAGGTAGCCTCTTGTGCATAATAGAAACACACTTTCGTAGTAATCTTTAGGGTTAGTACGCTTCTAAGGTGCTAAAAATGTAAGTTATGTGCATTCAATAACCGTGATGAATGGAATTGCAATGAGACCGAGTAGAGGCCGCTACATGCGGGCGAATTGGGTTACAGATCTGATTCGTACCATGTCCCCGAACCCACGACTGGTTACTTGATTGGACGTGGGGCCATTGTTTTGGCACCAACGTTTCGGGCGTCCGTGAATAACCTTTCTAGGCACGGTGGCGACTCCCCTTACTCGACAACACTACCCCAACGCACTCACGTGCGGGTTCCGTGGCTCAAGCCCACGCAAAGCACCTCGATGTAGTACCAAGCCGCGCACCCGCTATACGCGAGGGCACGGCCCACGTCCTACTGTCGTAGTCTTCGGAGGTGACGTTTGAAAGGAGATCAAAGACCACGCATCATTCTCCTCTTTCATGGCCTCGCCATCCGGATCCTCATGGTTGGTCTAACTAATACCGTTTGTAGGACGTGGGCCGCGCCCTCGCGTATAGCGGGCGCGCGGCTTGGTACTACATCGAGGTGCTTTGCGTGGGCTTGAGCCACGGAACCCGCACGTGAGTGCGTTGGGGTAGTGTTGTCGAGTAAGGGGAGTCGCCACCGTGCCTATAAAGGTTATTCACGGACGCCCGAAACGTTGGTGCCAAATTAATGGCCCCACGTTCTGATCCAGTAACCAGTTCGTGGGTTCGGGGACATGGTACGAATCAGATCTGTAACCCAATTCGCCCGCATGTAGCGGCCTCTACTCGGTCTCATTGCAATTCCATTCATCACGGTTATTGAATGCACATAACTTACGTTTTTAGCACCTTAGAAGCGTACTAATCCTAAAGATTACTACGAAAGTGTGTTTCTATTATGCACAAGAGACTACCTAACCTAGAAATTGTGACCACTTTGCATTAATCAAGTTAAAACGGTGCCTAAAAACCGGTTGTCCATAGTTAATCTGATTTTAAAGTGATTCACATAATTTCCGGTCTTTATTTAGCAAAATATATACAAATGATACAACCATGACAATGTGAAGTATATGAAATTCAAATCATATATACAAACCCATCTTACCCTGAATCTGCAAACAAAACAAGTGTTAGTTCGTAATAAAAAAAAACGAGCGAAATGAACCTTCCGCCTTGAATCGCTATACAAAGATAAGAAATCGTTAGTATTGACAAGTGATAATAATAATGAAAATAAAAAAAGAACGAAAACAAAGAAAAACGTTAACCACTCCTACATATTTACATGGAACAATTGAATAGTGAGTTTCTACATTTTTGTTAATTAGATTGAAACTTGTAATAGTTATTAATTAGGTTGAGAAAAGAGTATGTTTAGTGGCGAGTAATCTCAGAAATAAACCTTGTTATTGCTTGTTGAATCGAAACAGAATCGATGCTTAGAACTCAAGAACGAATGTATTTAGAGTGTTTGAGAGAGTGTATGAGAGTATGAGAGAAAGAATACGCAAGTTAGAGGCGGGGAGAGATAGAATACGCAATTCCATTCATCACGGTTATTGAATGCACATAACTTACGTTTTTAGCACCTTAGAAGCGTACTAATCCTAAAGATTACTACGAAAGTGTGTTTCTATTATGCACAAGAGACTACCTAACCTAGAAATTGTGACCACTTTGCATTAATCAAGTTAAAACGGTGCCTAAAAACCGGTTGTCCATAGTTAATCTGATTTTTAAAGTGATTCACATAATTTCCGGTCTTTATTTAGCAAAATATATACAAATGATACAACCATGACAATGTGAAGTATATGAAATTCAAATCATATATACAAACCAATCTTACCCTGAATCTGCAAACAAAACAAATGTTAGTTCGTAATAAAAAACGAGCGAAATGAATCTCCGCCTTGGATCGCTATACAAGGACAAGAAATCGTTAGTATTGACAAGTGATAATAATAATGACAATGAAATAAAAAAGAACGAAAACAATGAAAAACATTAACCACTCCTACATATTTACATGGAACAATTAAATAGTGAGTTTCTACATTTTTGTTAATTAGATTGAAACTCGCAATAGTTATTAATTAGATTGTGGAAACGAGAAACGAGTGTGTTTAGTGGCGAGTAATCTCAGAAGTAAACCTTGTTATCGCTTGTTGAATCGAAACAGAATCGATGCTTAGAACTCAAGAACGAATGTATTTAGAGTGTTTGAGAGAGTGTATGAGAGTATGAGAGAAAGAATACGCAAGTTAGAGGCGGGGAGAGATAGAATAGACGTGTGTTGAAAAATCGTGTGTCTTTTCGGAATGAGCAAGGCACGTATTTATAGGCGCGAGGGGAAAAAGGAGGAGAAAAACCCTGCGTATATACGCAGGTCTGCGTATATATTCTCCGCGTATTTTTTTTATTTCCTCCGATTTTATTTTCCATAATACGTGATTCGCTTTGATTCGACGCACCTAGACACCCTTGCTCTCCAAGCAAGGAGTTCTAGAGTGTTCTAGAAGGTTCCACGTATTTCCGGAGTATTTT
>SNQN01004361.1:17836-52491 GCA_008642245.1 Bassia scoparia
GTTTGGGAAAGGCAGTACTTGAAGATATGGTAGAATGTTGATTGAATGTGGTAACTCTTGTAGAGACTTGTGTGATGGCTGAACGCTGTATATGTTGCTATATAGTTTGAAGGTGACTTGGCTAATGCAAATTGTACCGTAATGTTGATATTGGCTGAAAGAATACCACCATATGAAACTGTTTAAGGGAGAAAGTAATTAACTTGAATTTGGTTGCACATGTGTTTTGTGATAAAGAATCGATAAAAGGAGATTGTTTATGTAGAAAATGGTGTAAGCTTTGATGAAGCGTCAGGTGATGAGGCTGGTCCTTGACGTTATTCCAAGTTGAAAGTGCATACAGCAGTGTAATAACAAGGTTCTGTGTGGTTGAAGATGTATTGATACTTAATTTTTGAGTGGAAGCTACATAGTATTAATGCATAAATCGACCATGACTTGAAACGGAAGTGATATTATGAATCCTAGGGTAATGACTCTTTTTCTTTAGACTGGGTTTCATGGCATGTTGGTAAATCGAAGTAATGAGATTAAGAATGTGTGGATATAGTGAGATTGTGTTGTGCTTCAATTTGTTCAATAAAAGATCTTGGCGGGGTTAGAGGATATGGGTAATATATATTAATAGTGATTTATTTATTATGCTGTGGAGATGGCTCATGCATTTTTTTTGCTTTGAGGTGGTGGGGAATAGGGCAATGAAGGAAAGAGGGACACTAATGAGTCAATGTTGTAGAGCAAGGGCTCTTGAGCAGTTGGAGTTCTGTGAAGAGATTTTGTAAATGGAACAAAAACCCTCTGATCATAAGCCACTACTGCTTGCATGATAGGGGGGGATGATATAATTAAAGAGTCATAAGAAGTATAGTTGACGTGGAGATTGTGAGCTATCTATGGATTTTGTTCAATATGACTTCCTTTGGCATTGAATGGCATGCTGATGCCAGTATGAGATCGGTTATAGATGATAGTTGGAAATAGATTGCTAAGGACCTTGAAGATGCCGGATTAGACGGTGATGAATGTTGAAAAGGGAAAGGCTATGGATTTGAACTATCCAAGCACAGGTCATTGCGATCTCAATGGGTTTTTTAAAGGAACAAGCTAGATGTGGGACATACTATAGAAAATAAAGTATTTTGATAGTTGTTAACCAGGGGTATAATACAAATGGACGGGGGAATAGGATTGTTTCGAAGAACTTTTTTGCCTTCAGAGTGAAGTTAGAAGGCAATATGATATTTATTTAGCTTATTTGTTTTTTTATGGGGATTTTCAATTGGTAATATAAAGATGGATGTTAATGTGTTTTATATGGTTATTCTTAGCGGGAGGAGGTTAATATTTTATGTATGGACAACTTTTGGTTTTGTTTAAATGTTATTCTTCCTATTCATTTCTGTTATACAACAAGCTTTGATAAGGTTTATCTATGGGCTGGAAAGACTAGAGTATCTGCGAGGCTGTGTTATGAGATCATCTAAGTTTTGTTAGCCAAAACTGATTTAAGAGGAATACGTTAGAAGCAAAATTTGTTTTAAAAAGCTAAGAGGATGCACGGCTTGTTGTTCATAATTAGTTAGTTTATTAGTAATGTTTGAGATTAGAATTTTGGAATGGAACTAATGCTTTGTAGAAAATCATGGTGTAGGTTGATTGTACTGATGAAGAGTTATAGGTGAGAGAGAGATGTCGTTGTATTGAAATGAGCTATAGATGGGGAGAAGGTGTTAAAACGCTGTCATTGATACTGGTTTGCAATATAAGGAATACTGAAGAGAAGGTGGGAGAATACTATATGTTATTGGACAACCTAAAAGGATAAATCAAGGATCTATTTTAGGAAGATAAGTTTTGAATCTGATGTTTTGCAGCATAACCTAAAATGCTGGGATTGTTGGAAGACAAATGGAACTATAGATTTTGAAGGATGATGACTTTGTAGAGAGAATAGTTGTTATGATTGGAGATAATGATTGGTTCTTATATTTTATTTATCACTTGGGTAAATGTAGAAGAAATTAATCTGTATTTTTGGTGTGGAATTGTACAGTAGTCTTTTTAGTGATTTAGGTTGGTAGGAGTGTAGTGCACATGACGCTGTTTTGGAATTATTGGCCATAATTTGCGCGCGTTCGATCTGCGCAGTTGTTACAGGATTTTGTGAATAAGATATGTACGACGTCGCAGAAGGTATGCGATTTGAGTTTATATCTTCTATCTCCATCAGGAGCTGAATACTGGATTTTTGACGTTGAAAATAAGGCATCTCTCTCGTCCACCCACCCACCACACCACGTCGGGATGAGTCACTTTGACCTTGTGATTTAAGAGTCCAGATGAAGACTTACGCTATCAATTCAATAGTGCATTATCCAGAACTTTATCCTTACTGCGATTTCCATAACCATCATCATTACACATTCACGTCATCACCTTTTAAACTCTTTCTCTTAAGTCTCAACCTTTTATGGGTTTGTTCTGTACTCCTTGGGTAGTGGACGATAGACCATCAATTCAATCTATCATCAGGCATACGCCATTGGATCAATGGTCATCAATCAGTCATCATCATCACACACTTAAACGATATCATCAATTGTCATGCTTAATCGCGATAGTCATCCATCATCAGTCAATCAACATTAAGATAATTTGATTTGATCTAAGCAAAATGAAATAACGGACTTTGATTCGATTCAAATCTGCGTTTTTGGGGTTAATTGTGATCCTAAATAAATTACAAAATTCTCGATATTTTATTAACAAAAAGGAGATAGAATGAAATTTAACAGGATGATGATTGTAAAGGGTGTTGCACAGAACTGAGGAATTGTAAGAGTGATTGATGTGGTCGCCATTAATGGAGGAAGTCGTTGGAAGTGAGCAAAAGAGGTGAGATTGTTGTGTTAAAATGAAGTTTGATGATTGGAAGAGCTGTTCTGTTATTGTGGAGATGAGGATTGTCAAGATAGTGATCTTACGTAGAGTTAGAGAGAGAGAAATTAGTGATGTTGAGTGTTGTTGTCTGGGTTTAACAGTTAAAAACTGAAAGTTGAGTACTCGTATGGCATTTATTCCCATCGGTTGTAACCAAAACATCAAATTACACTTCCCATGGAAAGAGTAACATCGGGAATTGTCACTTTCTCCATGAATACAGAATTAATCTTAAGTGGTAATATATACGTCAACATGCATGTAACGATATCTATGAGTTCGTTCAGCATGGTGGGGCTTAACTCCAGTTGCGTGAACGGTTCCTCTTTGAAGTTCAAGTGCTAGTATGGTAATCATACAGAAGGGATACACTTGTCCACTTTTTTTCAGTTGCTGGTAGCATCCCTTCTCATTATGTAGGTAGTGGATGAAGCTTGATCTCGAATATTTTTGATTTCTTAAAGAAGATTAGTGATTTGAATGATAAAGGTTAAGTTATCTAGATAATTTTGTCTTCTTTTTTGAGTGAAAATATGTATATGGATGGATTCAAAAGTGTTAGATGGAGGCTCGAAATTTGTTAATTAATGATTATAGTGGTTTGCAGCGGAGAAGGATTCGTGAACGTGAGCACATCCGGTAATCAATGTTAATTACGATGTATTATAAAGTGATGCTGAATACAGTGATCATTATTATCATATTCTTTTTCCTTTTTGTGGGAAATTTGGCAAGTTTTCATGCTCCTGGTTAAGGCAAATGTGGGAGTGCGAGTATTCTAATGTTATTGCGTTAGTGAGAGGTGTTTTTAGGATTTTGGATGCTTAAAAGGTCTGATTTTTATGCTTAGTAATTGATATTTTAGCAGAGGGTAGGTTCAATATATAGATTACCTTGTGACTATTACTCAGTTGATCGTACTTACCGGTAATCGTAAAACTGTGTGCACTAAATGTTGGAGTTAACATTGTTTATCAATGAGGATTGACTATCTTGACTACAATTGATCATATTTGTGTAGCTCTGATAAAAGTAATAGCATTTGTTTTGTTCAATTTTTTTCCGATAGTTACGTGAGGGTAGTTGTATAATTATTATATCTTGCTGTTGTAACCAATTATAGTTTCAAGTATACATGTGTGTCATTCAATATAAAGTAGGAGTGGCGTTTATAGGTCAAGTCGCTATTTCGGGAGTTCAAAATGTCTCATATTATTTTACTTCTACATCTGATTGACATTCGAAAAATTTCTTACTTACAATTCGTATGGGCATCAGTGCATTCACAGTCTCTAATTTGTAATGTCACATGGTAAAATTGCTTCTTATTTTCGATCCGTGACTAATGGTCAGACTGTAATTTTTGGTTGTGTCATTTGTAGTAACAATTCCTGATCATTTCTCTACATATGTAATTTGAATTAAACAAGTCAAACAAATTCACACAACTTTAATTAAGGATTTACAGAAAATTTACCCCAAAATTGATTAATCTCTTACTATCGTGTCCTTTACATTTTTCTTTCTTGACTCCGTTTCGTGTATGTTAGGAAATCTCATCTAGACTCTTCCTATTCTGATACGTGTATTTCTTCATTTTCACTTTTTGGCTAGGTTTATGGTCATGATGTAATTTGTGCTTCGGACATCTTTCCTTTTTTTATCTGATGCCCATTTCAAAAACTCCGGTAAATATGGGTTATTCTTATACCAGACTTTAAAGCTCAAAGTTTTGCTAAGCTAAGATACAGTTGTGACTTGGCGGCCTTATTATATATTAATGTCTTAACTACATGCAGTAGGCTGTAATATTTTTATGTCAGTATTGAAGTAAGAACTGATTTGGCTAGCTGTGGATCATTGTTATTTTATTTTTCATCTCACAGGTAAGTTGGTGATCTGCATACGAGATGAGAATTAAAGTTTTAACAATTTGGATAGCAGAGCTTTTCAACTGAACCCAACAAATCAATGTCACTGTCGTGAACGTAGTATTTCGACAGTCTCTGGGTAGAGGGACATCAAGATCGACAGAACAAATATCTGGAACATCATAATTGTTTTAGCCATCCACTGTGTCTATATAGAAATAGTACTCTCCACTTTATTACATTCTAAACAACGATACTCGGATGCTTTCTATATTTCTTTGTATCGCGAGTTACTTGAATTCTAAAATCTTTCGTACTATTGAGTATTATCGCCGAGGTTGCAGATGTTGTATTCAGCGTGGTATGTTGTAGGTGTGTCGCTAGAGCGTATGTCATCTTAGTAGGAGATTCGGGGTAATGTGTGTGTGTCTTTGTACTCCAAAGGCCATTAGCAGTTATCAAATCTTATCAAATACAGGTTGTCACAGGTTTTAAGCATGGTAACTTTGTGGTCTGTTTCTGTAATTATTAACTAAATTGTTGTAATAAAACGTACAAAAATTGTATTGGGTTGTAACTAGCACTGATATAGAGTGCGATGGGCGTGTTTCATGAGTTGTGGAATTATGATTTTCCAGTATTTTGTGTGACATCCTATTAATGGCATATTATGGCCAACTATTCATGATGTGACAGGATGAAATTGGAAGTTTGGAGGGGGCAGGTCCAAGAGTGGTGGACTCGATGCACAAGACTGATGCAATTCGATTTCGGTGCTGCATTGGGAACTCTTGGTGGGCTTGTCCACGTGCGATGCCGATGGGAAAATTCGAACATGTAATTCAGATTGGGGGCGGTTTTGGGAGATTTGCAGAGTGAAGATTCATGTGTTACCGTAAAGGTAGTGATGAGGCATAATGATATAGAAAATTTAAATGTAAGAGTGTGGGTGTAGAAGATGTTTGTGTTTGGCATCATTGGTTCTTAGGCATGGCATTGTTTTTTAGGCAATTGATTATCAAACATTTTGTTTGGTGTTGAAGATGTTCAAGATTTTCCGAATACTGTGTAGGAGGTCACTTGAAACTGGACATCTTTTTCTCGTAATGGTATACCCTACAAATTTGCGTTTACTCGACTTACGTTTTTTCGATGAATCTTTAATTTTGTTAATTACTATGTTGAAAAATTGCAATCTAAGATAACAAGTTTCGTATTGGTTCTATATGAAGTTCAACCTTGTAAGCTTAGATTCGGGTCAAAGTGAATTAAATATGGGTTTTAGGATAGACATATTTACTTTCAGGGTGTAAATATGTATGAATAATTGGTCGCATGTTCGTGGTGGGTCGTGGCTCGATGTTATAGTGGTTTTGGGTAGTCTGTATTGGCTATGAAGTATCGAAAAATGTGCTAGTCAAGAGAGCAAATGGAAGTATGGAAATTTAAAGTGTGTTTTTTTGATTTCGCGTGCTACAACTCCAACGTAAATTTTGATGTGTATTACACAATACATAGGTTTAGCCATTTGTCTCTAACGCCATTATCCCTATGGCTAACCTATAATTGTTTTTCATTAATGTTCCTTAAAAATTCGGTTTGATCATCTGAATGTAATAAAGCAATATAAATCGTAGATAAGTAACGCAAAGGACTGAAAGGTACCTTGGCATGCACATTAGTCTAAGCGCATAAGAAT
Organism: Bassia scoparia; assembly: GCA_008642245.1. Classification (NCBI taxonomy): domain Eukaryota; kingdom Viridiplantae; phylum Streptophyta; class Magnoliopsida; order Caryophyllales; family Amaranthaceae; genus Bassia; species Bassia scoparia. The sequence continues at coordinate 24,347 of SNQN01004361.1, forward strand.
GACTCAACATGCATGTTGATAGGTTGCCCCCTTCGTTGAAGCTATACTCATATCTCTCTATTCTTTTATTTTTATCACCTGTTGATCTTCACTGTTTCAGCATTGAACATTGGTTGGTCTCTGCCTCCGGATTATTCCATTTGTAGGAGAATGTTGTGGAACTTAAGATTCTTGGGTGCAATCATGTTAACCACTTAGCCGAAGTAGTACCAAATTATGGGTTATTGCTCATTCAACAAAAATAAGATATTTATTTCTGAAAAAGAATCCAAATGTCAATCATTACATATCTAATTATTAATATAGAAAAGAATTAAAAAAAATACTAGATAAAACCGATATATTCTAATAATTATATCATAATTAAGAAAAGTATTTAGAATGATCTAGCAATTAATGAGATTACACATGCTAAAAGCGTTTTTAATAAACGATAAATTATTGCACTAGTTTTGTGGACAAAAATATATTAAGTGTGTGTAGTTTATCGGGGTAGTAACGTAGAGAATGAGTGGGGGGGGCTATATAATAGTGTTATGTTATATAGTTATATATATATATATATAGGGGGTAGTTGTTCATAGTGTGGCAATATAATTGAGATTCGCTAGCGTTCGATTGTCTGTGGCCGATCACGACATCGGAGGAATTGCTGCCATTTTCAATACTATCACTGTGGGAAGAATCTAGCCGTTGCCAGTCTGGGATGTAGCGGCGGCGCGAGCGATCAAGGCGTGGGCTAATCAAGTAGTTACTAAGAATGAGAGGGACAGAGAACTTACATAGGTCGGTGGGTATTTCGCAGTTGAGGTAGGGGGCGCGTCTCAAGATATAACCAAGTTGATATTTGCTACGTGGTTATGACGAATAGTCTTATATTGGTTAGCTTATAGGACAAACTTTTCAAGTCGTGGAGTAGAGCGTAAAGCGTAAACCGGATGAGGTGAGAAGATTTCGGTCCGAGCTTAAGATACTAGGCGGCTCAAGCGCAGCAAAGTTAACCTATGACTGTCAGCGTCATTCGCTGAGTATTGAGAATGAGAAATTGACAACCCCTTGATTATATTCCATTCTATCAATCAACTTCTTCGAAGTTTTTTTCGTTTCCTATCGACACTGTTTCGTGAAAAACGACTTAAGGATGACAAGTTAGATTTGGGCTTGACATGGGGATGGTTCTCTTTGCGTGTTGTGTCGCGTTGCTCGCAATCCGGTTTTGGTTCTTTGAGTGTTTATAGTTTCACAGAATGTGCAATATGCTGCGCGGCAAAATCTTCGTCGGGGAAGAGTCATTATACGGCCGTAAGTAAGTGGGGTAACATCGATTCAAAACACGAATCATATCGGCAAGGATTGTCCATTCTTAAAATGGAAGAGCTCCGTGACCGTGGTGCGTTGAGTGCGCAACGGAAACAACAAATGCATACACGTGATATCAAGAAGATTCTTGGCATTCGATATACGGTTGTCCCGATCGTGGCCGCAAGGTTCCCAGATGTTGAACTTGTTCGTGGAGACACGTGGGTCTGAAGTTTCTTGGTATCTCATTACTCAAATATTCTTTTCAGCTTGCAGAATTCACCCGGCGTTGCCATTTTCTTTTGCCCCACTAAACACAAAAACTCAATTCACTTTTACAATTTGCAATATTGCCAACTCTTCTGAGATTCTCTGTGATTATTAATTCAACTAGATCTTTTCTTCGAGTCTTTAAAACGTTTATTATTTGTAATTTTTTCTATTAAAAGATTTTTTATTGACCGGAGTTGAGTGTCACCTCTACGTATATCATTTTGGAATTTTGGTTCTACTTAATGTAATCAGAATATTAAAAAAGATTGACGTTATATATACTTATTTGACTATTGGTCATTATTCGCAATTCATTTTTCAATTCTTTCTTTGTCCTCTGCCATATATATTTTCTACGTGACCGAGAGAAAGTGTCGACTACATTTATGAGAATATGCTGTAATACGTTTTTTTTGGTGGGAGATCTTTTTCCTTTCGCTCTTTCTCAGTGACTAATTAATGACGATAAGGAACGTTAAGGATAGGATGGTGGTTCAGATTGGCGGAAAAGCGGGAAAATAAAGGTAGGTGCTGATTGTTGTCTCGATGTCTGCACGAAAGTTTAGACCAGCACTGTATTTTTGAACTTGTTCAAAAGGATCATCTTTCATGTTTGTGGTGTTAATTACGCGATTAACCGCAGATCGTAGATTTTTGTGGGGTTGTTGTAGTGTGGTTGTTGTGATTGTGATTTCAGTTGTTGGGTGTTATTGATGATTGTCGTCTCTGAGATGTGTAGTGATTTGTGATTGTTCTTGTGTTTTCTGTGATTGGTCAAAGATTGTTCTCGGGGGTCTGTGTCAAGGTGTTGACGGTCTTGTGGTTGCCAAGGTTGGTGATGCCTCTGGAATTTTTGATTGAGATTCTTACGCTGGTCAGTCATTGGGTGACGTTTGATGGAAAGGGATTTGTTCTTTAATGTGCTAGTGAAGGTTTGATTTAGTTGTGTTTATGTTGCTTTTTTGTATGTTGGTAATCATCGATGACTTATCTGAGTTCTGGAGAAGAAATTTATGGTGATTTGGGTATTGTGATTTGTCACAAAAGATTTTCTTGAACATTTAGCTTAAGCTTAGTTGTTATGGTTTGGTATCCAATTGTGCTTTGACAGACTTGTTTTTTATCACCTATTTTAGGAGTTATTTGTTGTTGTGTAGCTCAATTCACACGTTCTTTATTACAGATCGTTTACATGTTTTTGTTTCGACATGGCAGATCGCAATAGTTCATGGTTTAGTTGGTTTGCCGAGAATAGTATATGATAGATTTAGAACCATTCTCTCTTTCTCAGATAATGGTTCATTTTTGCACTACCTATCGGTTTGAGTTTTGCTGGTTTGGCTTTATGGCTCAGTTCCTTGCATTAGACTTTCCATTGTTGTAGTAATGTAAGATTATGACCACGTCTAAAGTATATGATAGTAGGGATGGCTTGTTTGCATAATGATGTTATCTTTTGGTGGAATAATGTTAATGCAATGAGCTCAAAACATACATATATGTATTCGCTATCGATTTTATGAGGACTCTTGTGCTGGTTCTACTACATCCATGCATAACTCGTGGCCTTATAACATGATAATATTCGAGAATCATGATCTTAGATTGAGTATTGTGAGTTGACATGTGTTTACAGGTTCTGTTTAAGACGTTATAGTACATTCGCGAGAGATCCTGGATTAGAAGATCCTTGAATACGTGGCGTATGGCATGGACGAGTTTTTCGTCCCCTGTTACGTTGTTTGTAGAGTCTGGCCGCTCACGAGGGTGCTGCCAGGGCATGGGGTTAGTGGCTAAGGAATACGGATAAGTCAGAGACAGGGTTGGATCGTTTGTGCGTATGGACGTTAGTGCTACTTCGCCTTCACATTGTATGTGGAGGAATAACAGTATGGTTACAGGTGTTCACTTGCTTGATTGTGTTCTATTCGGTCTGTCGACAAGCTACTTTGGTGGTATGGAGTTCACTACTGTCTTGTGACGTATTATGAGTATGTTCCTGGTTTGTAGGGCATATTTTGTTTGAAAAAGCGAGATCACTCGGCTTATTCAAGGTTCGGGGTATAGACATTTAAGTTACGTTGGTCAGTTATGATACTAGCATGCGATGAGGTGTTTTTTGAGTTTCTTTGAAGTGTTTATTGAACAATCATTATGGGCCCTTGGTACCTATTTCGCTCAAATGGATTTTCTGAGTGCAAGCCCAGCTAGTAGAATATGAATTGGTTAGTGTGTGGTGCGCTTAGTGATCATATTAACGCTGTAATGATTTATGTGTAGGGCATTTACAAATTGGTATCCTTCTAATATTTCCGTACTGGTTCTATGGAATTTGCATTATAGTAGTTAACTAGTAGTTGATAATTTGATCGTGTGCACATAGTAATGTTTTGATTATGAATGTTTGTCATGTGGTCATTTTTGTTAGATAGGATCAAGTACTGGGCTTACGTGAGAATGCTACTTGAACCCATATAGGGCATAATGAGAATTGAGAAGAGTAGGAGTGTATTACACAAATTTGTACGCTTTATTGAGAAAGAGGTTTTAATTACGAAGAGTTAATTTTCTATATCTTTTCCTTGCATGATAAAGTATAATGATGGTTGGTCGTAATTTGGAGTGGAGTTGTTGGTATTCATATCCATGGGACCTTCATTCGCTGAGCTCTTCATTATTCGCATACTAGTCACTTCTCAATAGTTTAAGTCTTTCTAAAAAAAAAGTGGTTTGAGTGAGTGGGGTGGTTAGTTCATGTGGTAGATTTTCCATAAGCGTGATCCTCTTGTTGCGCCCACTTAATTCCTAAGCATTGCGACTTTTCATAAGAAAGCTCAAAGCTATTTCATAAGTGTCGTTTATGGGAACATTCCTTATGTTTGTTTAAGTCCATGGTGTCTTTGGATATTTTTCTCGAAGTTCCATGTATCATTTGAATTAGTTTGTTACACCCGAGATTTTCCGAGTTTTTTTTCCTTTAAGATTTATAATGCCCTTATGTCGTTTGTGTTGGTAGCCAATTTGTTGTCTTGAGTGTTGATATGGTTGTAGAGTTTTTGATCTCTTCTTGTTCGATATACTTGAGGGCTTGGGTGTAAGTGACCGTTGGATTAATTGCCGAGGGTTTCTTATGAGCTCTCTAGATTGACGTAATTTTGCAGGGTCTTGCGTGATTGGTTCCGCGTGGTCTAGTCGGAGGGGGGTTCGTGTGTATGAGCGAAGGTCGTCCTGTAACGTGCAAGCCTTTATTTGTAGATTATTAAATGACAGGGTTTCATCGAAAACTGCTGCTTGCCATATTGAAGATTGATGAATTAGTTGATGTTTGCATGCTATTTTATACACGGTGATAGAATACGCGCAGTTTGTGCTTTGCATGGGTATGTTCAGATGGCAACCTGTCATCTGCTATTGATAGCATTGGCAAGTATATGAGTTTGGCAGGGTGCGTCTCTTAGTGCTTTGAGAGCAGGATTATTCACCTGTACAGAAGGGTTTTCAAGCAAAGACATTGTGGTTTTTTCTTTGTTTTCTCCAAATTGCAAGTAGCAATATGTTAAATTGGTTGAAAATATGGAAAAACAGAGAATTTATCTGGTGGTATACGATTTTTGAAACATCAAGGCAGTGCATTTATCTTGTTTCTGGCATGAAATCTAATTATGGTGAAGAAGTGGACTAGCTTTCACTCCGTTTACATTGTATCTCTTGCATATATCTTGTTTTTCTACATCACTCACTCATCGTCGTTAGGGATACATTTGTTTTTTTGTAGGAGGAATTAACTGTTCGTTTCGGTAAGTAGGTGATCACTAGAATATGAAGTGGATTAGAAGATTTTCCATTTTTCAGAGGATTCTTTTGCGGATGTAAAGAATGTCGTAGAAGTGGTCTCACTTATCCGCATTTTGTTTCGCTTGCTCTTACTACTCACTCAAGGCGTATGTGCAATTCTCTATATGTGGCAAAGGTATTGAACAGTAACAGTAAAATTTTTGAATCCCCCATCTGTCCTGCTCATATAAGTCTCTTCGCATAACCAGTGATCTATGCGTGCCTGTACTAAGTTGTAACATTCCATGGTGCTTTAAATTTGGGTCACTTACTTGATTTTAACAAGAGAATCATCTTGCTTCTCTTAGCAGATATCGTGCCTACCCTCTTTTATACCTTGTTGACTTTAAAAAATGTTAACAGTCTCAACTCTCAATTGTGAGCTCCTGTAGGGAAAAAGAGATATAGATGATCTTATACATTTCTTATATGGTTTATCATTGCAGGGGCCAGGACCTAATGCCCGTGTTGTGTATATTGATGGGGCTTTTGATCTTTTCCATGCTGGACATGTTGAGGTAAAATAAGATGAAATCTATTTTCTGCTTTACTCTAATTTCCATCAGACTGGATTTTACCTATAAACCTTGTTTGATTGAAATTTTAGCTTGTGTGAATATATTTCAGAATTTCATTGTTTCAGTTTTGTAAATGGATAGGTTAATAAGTGAAAAATCTTCTGGACCTTTATGCTTGAACTTTGAAGACTAAAACAAGCAGTTMTCATAAAATTTGAGTTTGGWAGCCTAAGTATTGGTGTGCAGGCAGAGGAATTCCTGCATCATCACTGTGCTGTGTGTTAGAGGAATTTAATTGRAGATTTTGTAATTCTGAAAATTACTACCGACTTTCCAAATTCCAAAATACCCCTTTTTTCCTTCCAAACTCCAAATATGCCTGAAATCAGCATGTGATTGTCTCTYAAATTGTGGAAAGTGCCACGGAAATATCTTTGTTATATAGCACAGTGATAAATTGGATGTACCTCGTATGGGCATCATAGGCTAAGTATATGGGTAATGATTTGATCAATAATTGGAGACAGCTCTAGTGTTCATTGTTTTCTAGCTGAAGGCTTTTATATTTATGGCAAATTGGCAACCTTGATTTTTGTCTTTTTCATGCCTTATGCTGCTGTTTTTTTTTTTTTTTTTGTGTTATTTAATTGCAAACTCTCAGTATTGCTTCTCATGCTTATACAGATACTTAGAGCTGCTCGACAGCTTGGAGATTTCTTACTTGTTGGCATTTACACAGACCAAACTGTCAGGTATCTTGTTTCTCATCCAGACAAAACTCATCCAGACAAAATATGTCTGTAATTACACTGTAATTGAATTTAGATACACTATTGTTTTTTCTGCCTGGCATTGCTTGCTTGCCTTGTGTCATGAGATGTTTTGGGGAATCACTGGTGTCTGGAGTATTCTTTAATTGTAATGTTAACATTACACTTTCCACTAGGATGGAATTAATTACCTAACCTCATTCGAAAAGAGAATTTTACTGTCATCCTAGTCTGCGTGCATGTTATTTCCTTGTTTATGCTGTTGCTTTGATGAGAAACCGTTGAGGTTTTGAAGAGGCGCGTCTTTTTGTACCATCTTATGACTTTTTCAAAAACTGTGTTTTTACTCTTTGCAGTGAAATTCGAGGTACAGGTTATCCGTTGATGAACTTACATGAACGCAGTCTCAGTGTATTGGGTTGTCGTTATGTGGATGAAATCATCATGGGTGCACCATGGGAGGTCACCAATGACATGGTTTGTGCTAACTCTTGCTATGTGTTCAATTGTTACGGTTTTTGGCGAAACTTTCTTCTACTAAAAAAATTATTGCAGTTCTTGTTCATATAGATCCTAAAGTATTTGCAGGAGCTTTTGAGGGATACATAACTTTCAATTTGTAAATGTTCATTTGGTAATCCCAAGAAAGCATTTGAAGATATATTCACTGTTGGTTATAGAAAGAATTCTTTCTTTGCACAAGAATGTTGACATGTCATTGGTCATTTAATTTTATAAAGTCTTGAAACAGATCATTGATCACCTGTAGGCTTGATCACTTGTAGTATCTGGTAAAACTAAGTCTTAGTTGAAAATTTGAGTTTCATCGTTTAAAGTCAATTCCTTTCAGTATAAATCAGTGTCAAATCTTTCAATCACTAAAATTCATTTTTTAAGAGTGATTTAATTTCCAAAAATCTTGCGGATGTTAAGATGGATGTGCGGGAACACTCTACGAGATCGAATAAGAAATGAAGTTATCGCCAGAAGTTGGTGTTGCAGATATTGCAAGCAATTAAGGGAAAACCGCTTGCGTTGGTTTGGGCATGTAAGACGGAGACCTCAGGGGGCACCGGTGCGAAGAGTGAAGAGTGGGATCAAGGGGATTTTAAACGAGGTAGAGGGAGACCAAAAATGACTTGGTGGAAGGAGTTAGAAAAGATCTGAAGCAGTTGGATTGCAAGAGAGTGAGGCTCCCGATCGAGGGATGGAGGAGGAAAATTTATGTGGATGACCTCTCGGAATAATCACATTTGGTCATGTTAGCCGACCCCCACATATGGATTAAGGCTATGATTGATTGATTGATTGATTGACAGACTACACGATGCAACTAAGAGAATGTGACTGACATCTTACATTCATGTGACTTATCTGCCTGGAATATTTGATGGTACCTTGATATTTAATTTTTAGCTAGTCCTTACTATTTTTATTTTTTTTAATTATATTTTTATTTATGGCTGTGCTGCTTGTTATATGCTTCCATATGTGTCTGAACTGTGAATTATCATCAGTGAGATGATCCAATCTGTGTACTGTCTGAATGCTTCATCGATCATTTCTACCTTGCATGCCCTGTCCGGAAAAAGGTAACTCACTGGAAAATTGCGTGCTAATTCAGTCTTTTTTGTGCAATGGCAAACAGATTAAAACCTTCAATATTTGTTGGTCTACATGGAACAGTTCAGAGGCTAATCCTCTAGTTGAGTAAGCTCTTTCCTTCCTGCTCATAATTTTTTAACTTCATTCTAAAGTGAAATCATAAATACGCTTGAGTTCTTATAAGTCTCTTGTATATTTCAGGGAGATGCTCCCCTATAGAGTGCCCAGGGTATGGGAATTTCAGGATGATTGAAAGTCCAAAAACATAAACCACATCTTCCGTAGCCGAAGAAATTATCACCAACCATGAAGTCTACATTGTAAGATACGAAATTAGTTTATAGTACCAAAGATTCTGCACTACTAAAAGTTTTCTGAAGCTCATATTCCAATTTTACTCTTATCTATGCAGAAACGAAATGCTAAGAAGGTGGAAAGTGAGAAGAAATATTATGAACAGAAGAACATATGTATCAGGAGACTGAGAATCAATGAAGTTCGTTATGCAGAACCCCATTTGATGTGACTATGTGAGCCTCCCAAAATCAGGCTTAGAGATGCATGTATTTTTGCAGATAGATACTCGTGGATAGTTTTGATGCAATCAGTAAGGCAGAGAAAGCAAGCTGAGACATTGATTTGACTGTGTTGCCTTGAGTTATCCAACTTGTTCTCTCTCCACTTCTTCCTTGCCGTGTTTGTCAATTGTAATGCAGTTCATCCTCAGTTATTGATTAGCTGAATTTGCAGCTCGTATTTTATACCAGAATCTCGAAGGCCTACCCTGCAAGGGCAATTTTGTCGTGGTGCATCTCTTTTAGTTCTTTTCCGCCTGATTATTTGAGCTTAGGGAAGATCTTTTTGTGTATTTCTTTTCTTTGTTTCTTTTCGGGTGTTGGATGTTAAAACACCTTTTTCAGCCCTATGTGGGCGTATGTTAGTGTGTATTTACATCATTTGTATTGAATGATTCATTATTTATACTCCTTCCTTGGAAAATAGAGTATAAGTTCAAAGTTATTGTAACAAATTTATCACTCAATTTTACTGATACACTTTGCACTATTATAATTGGTCTCTTCACTTAAAAGGAAGCATGATATACTTTCCGCGATAAAACCGATTCATAACTGATGACTTGTGCTATTTATCAAAAAGGTTACACAATGTAACTCTTCTGAGTTCTATTGTGAGAATAGGATATATTTGTAATTTCATTTACCTGTAAGGGTCCGAAATCTCTCTATTAATGAGTTAGATATCTAACGCTAAGATTAATAGTCCTTTCATCACTGAATGCTTTATTTATGGGAACCTGTCGACGAAACCTAAGTAGTTAAGATCACAGTCTCATCTGCAATGAAAAACTGGTCACATATGCCTAGCCTCAAAGTGTTAGGGTGAAGTAGTTATAAATTCAAATGTAGACTTCGAAGATTGATCAGTAACTTACATATGCAAATTGTTAGTTATTTAGCCTCTGTTGCATTATTTCCAGAACTACTTCAGTCTGACGGAGTATCTTGCGTACGCTGGAACTCCACAGCGATTGCAGGTAGTTTCAATGCGACATGTCCTAGGCCATGGACTAAGTTAGCTTCTGACTCTGAGTCTTTCCGCACTTCAGCAGCTCATAACGCTTGAAGCTCAGATACAAGACCTTACTACCACAGCAGATCGTTTCGATGGACTGCCATGTAAAGAGATACAAGCTTAAATAAAATTACTTCCAGAACTGAACCAAATCACACATATATAACCTGAAGGTGTTCATTAAAATTTACAATCAATTGAGGCATAAAAATACAAGATGCACTGCAAAATGAAAATTTTCCAACAACTTGTATAGCGCAGCTTGCCCTCTTGGATCACCAACACGTAAAAGTGAACTACCCCCCACTCGGATGAAGATCTATAACATCAAAACTCGAATCATTCACCCAGATTACATCAAAACATGGGCCATCGCCATCTATTACCTCAAAATTCAACCTACATTACTACTAAGAAGTATCTATTATCTGTACCACACAACTGGAGTTGCAGTGTTTTGAAGAGGTTGCGGAAACATGCAATAATGTTGTTGCTGCCATTGATGTTGCAAGCCCTCGTTAAGTCTAGAAAGGTTACTATTTCCAGCCATCTGTTCAATTCCAACATTTCTAGCATCTAAATCCTCGACTTCCATCATCGCTGCCTCCATTTCTTCAGCATCCATTGATTCTGGCGCCTCTGTTTGAGATACAGTAGTTTCTGGAATTGTGTCGAGTGATTGAGATGGGATCCAGGGGATGACTGCCTTGCATTTATTCTCCTCGCTGTTGTTTTCATTTTCCACGGCTTCACCCTCTTCTTTAACTCTACCAGACTTKACATAAGTTTCCCAAAATGCTTGATCTGTAAAAAGTGTTAAGCAAATAATCTCAATTAGACAATTACCTAGTGTTATATGCATTTTTTTKATTTATCAAAGTAGACAAAAGCCTGAAATGCTTAGAATTCTACATGAGATAACAACCAATTTTCTGAAAATATTGGGACACAAGTATTATATAAAGCATGACTAGTGCTTTGTATAAGAGTCTTGATACTTAACCAAACTTATCACACCACAAAACTAAAACCAGTAAGTTTAACAGTTATGTTGCACCAAGCACAGCAAAGCACAACCACCACATTCCGTCAACAATTCTTCTGGGCCCTAAAAATGTAAACAAATTCATATGATCACAAATTCAAGACATTATTTATGGCGTACAGAAATCGGTCTCCGATTTTTGTTGATCCAACTATCTCCTAACAATGGCTTTCTCGTCATTATGATATGATACATTTAGTGTTTAAATTAAAGCATGGACTATGAGAACATCAACTAATCAACACACAAAATCTAATATCTTTCTAAATATACTACAGTAAGATAAAAGAGAGCAGCAAGCAAGAAGCAACAAATTTTCCAAAATTCCAAGGCAACAAGTGAATTAAAAGACGACGAATTGTACGCAACTTATAGAAACTACATGAATGTAAGAAAGAGATGAAAAAGTAAGAGTTGCTCACTTTTAAAGCAGGATATTAAATTTGGATCAACGGAAAAGTTTCCTTGGGGATGAACYAAGTTATTGTTCATTGGTTTGAATAATACAATGGCTTTCTCATCATTCTCAGGAACTGATGGCAACTCCTCAAAGACAAGTGGCTTCGTTTGGGATCCTAAACCATTGGGGATAGTACTTTCCGGCATCATTTGATCATGCCCCAGGTGAAGATCCCCCTCCTCTTCTTCAATTATCGGCGGCAGGTCGGCATCCTAATCCCAAATTCCCAATTCCACATATAAGAAACTTTGCAGGCAAAAATTAATGCATTCCCAATTCGATCAAGTTAGTAAATGGCATAAACCCTCAAACTAATCACCATCTTAATGATCACAATTATCAAACATCCAACTTAATTTGCTGAATTCAGGACATTGAACTGAATGACAACCTATTATTAGCTTAAACCAAAATTTTACGGAGTCAAGTAAATGACGCGAATTTCAAACAAAACCATCATCAGATTCATCACCAACAACCTCTTAGTTACTTGATTCTTCTCACTTCAATATATTAACATATTCACTGTATAACTACTTAACAAGCTTAAATTGAATTAAAACAATCACTCAAAACATAAACAAACAAACATTGATTACAAATTCAACATCTAGTTTGAGTCAAGCACACATTCGGAGTTTCAATTTTTTAATATTGTTTTAGTTGTCTAATTATACRGTATATTCCCAAGCTAATTACTCAATCAATGCAAAATTAAACAACTGTCAAAGTTAATTAGAAAGCGCAAAAACAACAATTGCAAAATTGAGCTTAAAAAACAACAAATCCCCCTAAAAATCAAAATGAAGAATGTAATCAACTAAAAAATTCGAAGTAAAATCAGTGAAAAGAAGAAGAGAGTAAAAAGTACCAAGCGACGAATTTTACGAGCAGGAGAAGAGAGAGAAAAATCYGAGAAATCGTCATTAACTTCCTCCAAATCCTTCCTCTTTAACTTAAACCCAATGTAATCCTCCATTTTCATGCTAATTTCTTCAAAAAAAACTCAATAAAAAACAACTTAAGGAATTCGAGAGTAGAATTGAAGAACCCTAATTCGTCGTTGTGATCAGAACAAGTGTGTGAGAGAAGAAGAAAACAGTGAAGAAGGAAAAAGAAAGTTAAAGTTTTATTGATTGAGGAAAGAGAGAAAGAGGTTCGGTGAAGTCTAGATTTTCCAGAGCGTAAAAAAAAACCGGGAAATTGTAATTAGACCTTTTTTTTTTTGCTGGAAAGATTATCTCAATCATCCATGTTGCTATATTTTGTTGCTCACTTTGTCTCTTCTCTCTCTCTCTCTCTCCAAGTGTGTTTATCTTGGCTTTGGGGTGGGTTGGGCTGAGGAACTATATCCCTCAACCTTATGTTGGGATAAGGTTGCTCTCTCACACTACATCACATAAAATAAGGTGTCTATGTGAAAAAAAGGTTGTCTATGCTCCTTGGGCTAATAAGATAGGAAAAAAAAAAAGAAAATGCGTGGGCCACGCAAACAAGGATGTGGGTCCCTATTCAGATGTCATCTTTCATACTGTAAATGGTTGTCTATGTAATTTATATGGTTATCTACTAGTTATTATAGTTGTTCTATGTGAAAAATAAGGTCTGTCTATGGTGAAAATCGTGAGATGTGACATGTTATCCCAACATTAGTGAGTGGTTTATCATGCCTCGGGTTGGGCTAGGCCGGCTATGATGGTCGGAGTTGGCACGATACGAATTGGATCTAACCACCACGAGTATTTGTGGTGTAGGATGCCGTGTGGTGTGGTTGGTGTGGAATGGTATGAGAGTGACGTTATGGGTCGTTCATCTTGATGTTGATGAGTTCAAAAAAATTGCTCAATTTGGATGAATATATCACCCGTTCAAAGTGATCTTTTGGACGTGAAGAGTTGATCGAATTGTGTACATGTCTTTTTTTATTTCGGCACAAGCTAACCCAACGGCCAACACATTCATGCGAACCTTTGCTAGTTGTTCTAAGCATCCTCTCTAACATAGGCATGTAGGCTGACACGTGGTGACATATTATTCATTTCTCAAAGGCCTAAAGCGACTCAATTCAAATTTTGGATAATTTGATATGATGCCAGTATATCTCTTTATCTTTTAGCTTGTCTGGGGCTTGTTGCTTAGGTTTTTTTTCCTTTTTTTACTAAAACAATTATTGCAGAAGCATTTGGAAATTAGTAAATGCTATGTTTTTTTAATATGCTCGAAACATTTGCAAAATATTATTTAAGGATTTTTCAACTAGTGAAAGAGGACATGACTTAATTACGTGAACTTATGACTCTAAGTGTAGTTTTCAAAGCACATTAAATTGTTTTGAAATTTAGTACAACAACACACGAAAGGCAGGTGGGTTAAACAGAAAAAACTTGGTTGATTCATCGGGTAGACTACCTACCCCTAATATAAGGTAATGATAATTATGTTTAGGGAATCCAATCTGCCTTAAATACAATTATTTTAATAATCTATTAATAGTGGGTAGATATAGCAATGTCTAGATTAAACAACCTTCTAAAAACATGACACAAACACATTATTAATGGACCGTCTGATCTAAATTGACCCATATACACAATTTTGATACAAATCACCCCATAACACGACACAATCTAATGTCATCTCTGAATTCATTGGCGGGTCATCTTCGACCAAAACCACCAAATGGCAAAAACTATCAGATATTTARATGCTCTATGGCCCTAGATGTGAGTGAGCATTCATAAGACACTCTCATTATCCACCTACCATCATCACTAACTCATACACTTGGAGAAAACCACACACTACTTGCACATCCCTACACACAAAGCACAATAACAAACCAAAGCCAAAAATGGAAGAAAACCAAACAAGACCGGTACGTTTCGGCGTAATGGGATGTGCAAGAATAGCTAGGAAACTGAGTAGAGCCATCAACCTAGCACCAGACTCCACACTCCACGCCATAGCTAGTCGTTCCCTCGAAAAAGCCGAGGCATTTGCAGCCAAAAACGGGTTGATCGACGAGCAGGGAAAAGTGATCAGGATATATGGCAGCTACATTGAGCTGCTAGATGARCKAGATGTGGATGCAGTGTACATGCCATTGCCCACAAGTGTACACGTCGAATGGGCGGTGTTAGCCGCCTCTAAGAAGAAGCARTTGCTGCTTGAGAAGCCTACTGCATTAGACTCAGCACAACTTCACCAGATACTGGAAGCTTGTGAAATCAATGGGGTTCAGTTTATGGATGGGACTATGTGGTATCATCATCCTAGGACTGCTAAAATCAAGCAGATTATCTCTGATGCACCCCATTTCGGACCGATTCGATTGGTAATTTGCACTCACACTTCCATATTTAATGCATCATGCTTCTTCTGATATTAAACCTATGATGTCTTAAGATGTCTCATGGATAAGCTTTGAATATTTCAGATCAGCTGTTCTTCGTCTTTTCGGGCAGACCCAGATTTCCTTCACAGCAACATAAGGGTWAATCCAGACTGTGATGCACTTGGAGCACTTGGTGATTTAGGGTGGTATTGCATAGGACTCATCTTATGGGCAGTTAACTATCAACTACCCACCTATGTTACAGCCTTGCCCGAAGCTACCCTTAATTCTGAGGGCGTCGTATTGGCTTGCTCCGCCTCATTTCACTGGGAAGAAGAACCCAAGACAAATGCAACATTTTACTGCTCCTTCCTGTCTCATGTGTCCATGGACTTGCTCGTGCACGGTTCCATAGGGTCCGTCCATGTTCGAGATCTAGCTATCCCATACCAAGAAAATTCTGCCTCTTTTCTGTTGACAACAGGGGCAAAGTGTGTTGATCACCCAGTTGGGTGGAATGTTCAGCCGGAAGAAGTGGTTGTAGAGTCTCGGCTCCCTCAAGAAGCTCTAATGGTACAAGAATTTACTCGGCTAGTAAAGAGAATCAAGAGTTCACAGTCATGCCCTGATAAAAAGTGGCCTGAGATTAGTAGAAAGACTCAGTTGGCTTTGGATGCTGTTAGGAGATCTATCGAATTAAGTTACAAGCCTGTGTTTTTGTAGTTTGATATGCCATCATCTAATTGAAAACGTTGGCAACATCCAACATTGTGATTCATGTAACACTGCATTCAATATTCCAATAGCACACATCACTTCTCGACCTGTCTCTTATACACATCTAGATGTGTATAAGAGACAGCAAGAGTACACGTCGAATGGGCGGTGTTAGCCGCCTCTAAGAAGAAGCATTTGCTGCTTGAGAAGCCTACTGCATTAGACTCAGCACAACTTCACCAGATACTGGAAGCTTGTGAAATCAATGGGGTTCAGTTTATGGATGGGACTATGTGGTATCATCATCCTAGGACTGCTAAAATCAAGCAGATTATCTCTGATGCACCCCATTTCGGACCGATTCGATTGGTAATTTGCACTCACACTTCCATATTTAATGCATCATGCTTCTTCTGATATTAAACCTATGATGTCTTAAGATGTCTCATGGATAAGCTTTGAATATTTCAGATCAGCTGTTCTTCGTCTTTTCGGGCAGACCCAGATTTCCTTCACAGCAACATAAGGGTAAATCCAGACTGTGATGCACTTGGAGCACTTGGTGATTTAGGGTGGTATTGCATAGGACTCATCTTATGGGCAGTTAACTATCAACTACCCACCTATGTTACAGCCTTGCCCGAAGCTACCCTTAATTCTGAGGGCGTCGTATTGGCTTGCTCCGCCTCATTTCACTGGGAAGAAGAACCCAAGACAAATGCAACATTTTACTGCTCCTTCCTGTCTCATGTGTCCATGGACTTGCTCGTGCACGGTTCCATAGGGTCCGTCCATGTTCGAGATCTAGCTATCCCATACCAAGAAAATTCTGCCTCTTTTCTGTTGACAACAGGGGCAAAGTGTGTTGATCACCCAGTTGGGTGGAATGTTCAGCCGGAAGAAGTGGTTGTAGAGTCTCGGCTCCCTCAAGAAGCTCTAATGGTACAAGAATTTACTCGGCTAGTAAAGAGAATCAAGAGTTCACAGTCATGCCCTGATAAAAAGTGGCCTGAGATTAGTAGAAAGACTCAGTTGGCTTTGGATGCTGTTAGGAGATCTATCGAATTAAGTTACAAGCCTGTGTTTTTGTAGTTTGATATGCCATCATCTAATTGAAAACGTTGGCAACATCCAACATTGTGATTCATGTAACACTGCATTCAATATTCCAATAGCACACATCACTTCTCGACCACACCAAAATGATGTGGTGAGGCCAATAATATAGCAGAGWATATGTTTTCGCAACAGAATAATATGATTAAACTAGAGGTAAGATATAGAGAACACTCATAATCAACCTTTTATTCATCTATTATTAACAYGGATGAGTTCTCAATATCTCGGTACACATGAGAGACCGTTTCTAAACACTAGAAACAGAAGTCTAGAGTTACAGACTTTATTCATCYCCGCCTCTACTCCTAGTATCAAAACCTTACTTTACCCAACAATAGCAATATAGCATATGTGCTTCTCTAGATATTGCAAACTACAAGTTCTAACCTATTTATACACACTAGACAAWTTACAACATACGTATAGCTCATGGGGTGTTATTTAATGCATCGTGGGAGATGTCAGGCCTCAGCAACAGAATAACGGAAGAATAACTAAGCATCGGATACAGATTGGCATCAAGAAAATGCTTGTATTGCAAAACTGCTGTCGCTTTTTCCGGAATATCATCAGACAGAAAGTCAAATGGTGCAGACTTGCTGGTGTCTACCAGAGGTTCCCATCGGTAACCAGGACGATCAGGCAAAGCTACKGTGACTGCCAAATGGCTGGTGTTGAAGGCAATATATAGTTCTCCTTTAATCAAGTCTCTCTGCCATCAGTTATAGACCATTCATCACTAGTGTTACCAACTTTGCAAAACATATGGTTACAAACTTTTCAGGGAATAGGAATTACTATGGTGGAGACAAAGAAAGCATGCCATACTTCCTAAATTACTTGCGTCAAATTAATAAGCCATGTTGATTATAATGTTGAAAGCATACAAGCTACAACCATAAACTTATACTGCTGTCTCTTATACACATCTAGATGTGTATAAGAGACAGATTATTAGTTGTGGAACTCGGTAAGTTACTGGACTCAGAGTTCAACATAGAAGATTCAATATGTAAACTGTGCCGATAATTTACCTTTCCATTCCATTCCGACCATATGCCCCAGTGAGGGAAAACGCCAACTTGATAAAGCCCTCCACAGTCCCATGCTTCTGCAATGAGCTGAAACATGACATCGTTGAATCAGCACTCAGTTGCGCAACCAAGACAATAAGGATTATCTAAATTTGGTGCTTTTTTACTTTTGGTGTGTGTTACACAGTATACTGAGTATGTCCAAAATAAGGTTAGGAAATTAAGATTAAGAAAGCGCCAATTGCTACCAGGTTCATAATAAACTAAGTCATGTCATGTGTCTCCCTCCGAAAATATTACAAGGAAAACAACTCTTACAACTGTTACAAGCATCTTAAGTTAAAATCAATAGCAGACACTGTTCCAACATAGATAAATTCACTAAATTAGTGTATCTTAGGTATAGCTTTTTACTCTTTAATTACAAAAAGATTGTTGATTTAATAATTATACATTTATACTATATTGTTAAATTGAATTATTTCCCTCCCTTCTTGTGCTGCACTAAATCAAAAATCTTAACCACTTCAGTGCATAAGGGGTATCCAGACAGGCTAGTGAGACATCTTGTGATATTATCAAAAGATGATAAAGCTGGAACCAACAATAATCATGAAACTATGAAAGGGCCTCGAAATATTTACAAGACTWAAAGTTTTAAACTCTAAGTTACTCGAACTCTTCATTTTACTTCAAGTATTCCTGTTAGATCTTAGATCCTCAACATTCCAGCAAAAATATGGACACTTCGACACTTCATTTTGGACTAAAATTATTYAAAATTTTCACGATTTAGCCYAGTGGGACACTTTCGAGTTATGACACTGGTACCCATGTCAAACACTAGACTACAATTATCAGGTGATACCTCGTGCAGAACTGCGTCATGATAATATTGAGTTTTGGAGTTTGACACCCATGCTCAGATCACTTATTACTGCAGCTTAGATGATAGAAAAGAAATTTATAATCATGTGTTGATTCAAGGATTTTGATTATAGATTATGAAGCCACATGATCCAGCACAATCATACCATGCTCAATATGACTGGGTAAAAGTGATGCTGTTAGTGGGTTAACAATCACTTAAGCACTCAGAAAAGCCTTGCAGAACACAAGCACAGCTACAGCTGCATTAAATAAAAAATAGATGAAGAGAGACAGTATTACCTTACTCTACACAATACAGGGTCATTACTAATCATATCAAGCAATGGAGGACTGGTAAGGCGTGCCAGTTGTAAGCAAGTCACCGTCAATTTCATTCCCATAAACATTAACAGCATCCAGACTGCAGCAGAAAATACAAAAGAATTAAGAGGACACTCAGATGAACTAAATGGACCTACATGACTAAATAAGCAATTGAAATCAGTATATTGATATACTGCTGCCCCTAGTCAATATAGAAGCCAAATCAAAGCGAAAGCCATCCACGTGCATTTCTGTGACCCAGTATCTGAGGCATAAAAAAAACTCTCGTTTCAACAGATGAGAAACTAAAAATGTAAAAGAAAATTTGACCAAGGTAAACAATAATATCAGACATCTGAGAAGAGCAAAACAGAGCTTCGCCAAAAATGCAACTAATTTATTCAAATAGCAAGATAAGTAACAAAAATAGTGTGAAATATCTCCATTATAAATACAACCTTAATTATGGTCATTGCTTATAGAAACCTTTAATTATCCCGGTTCGTTAGTAACACATAATGCTGGTTCACTTTCCAATCATCCGTCAACACCGTTGCATACTTCCACTTTATTGCATTTTTTGGCATATACTTTCCCACCCCTTCATACCGATATGCAACACTCTCCTTTTTCTTACACAAACCCTTCATTTAACACTCACCTCCTACTAAATTCCTTGTGGTCGTAATTGCAAGAATGCAAGAAGAACATGATGAATGCATAATAGTACTCATACTTTTCATGTCTCACTGCAATATATATATCCAATATCCAGCATGGTAGAATGCAAGATATGTATATTGTATACTAACCTTAAGCAGTCCACAATGAACTGGCGCACAACAGGATGGTTGCAATGAAAGTATCCACAGCCTGAATAGTTGTAAATTCACCCTGTAATTTATTCAAATAAAATTTAGGGCATGACATGAATACACAAAAATATTCCAGTACAAGCTTACACCAAACAAAGCAATATTGATAACCACAAGCAATAATGTAGAGTAAGAGATAAAATATCCTGTCAGAATTGAGGATATTCAGACTGTTACAAACTTAAAATAGCCATGTAATTATCTACTCCAAGTCAGTATAATATTCATCAATAATCTGCCATTTACATAATACACACATGCTTGAACACAAAATTAAACACATTCCATGCTGAAACATAACATGGAAAAAGTGTTTTTGATTTTTAAGCACATAGGGTAACACAGAATCCAAATATCTTATTTAAAAGTCTAGGAGCCAAAGAAGCTCAAAACAAATGAATTGGAAGATTACCAATTATTCTTCTATGGATAAATTTGATGACAGATAAAATAGACATACCTTGGGTGCGAGCATATAGAAAACAGAGTTATCAACGCCTCTGAAAGATAAGATTGGTCCTCTGATTTCCTTCAGCTGTGTGATTAAAAACCACATCCATGATACCTGTCAATTAGAGTAAGTAGACTCGCCGACGCCAAAACTAAGAAAAGAGAAAAGCATGCCAGCTAGAGATTGCACTCAATACCCTTTTATGCGCTTCTAACAAGAAGCTTGAACTCATTTATGCTTCACGACCACAATTGCGTATACCAGCAGATGAATACCTTATCATGGGTGAAAAGTAACTGATAGTAGAATAACCCAGAAGTTCATCCTGTATGTGACATAGTATTTGTTGCTGGGTAGCTTTTCATCCGAATACATATCTAATTCATGCGTAAGTATGCTTAAATAGGGAGTTATCACATAGAAGTAAGTTAAATTTGATAAAATTACATGAAATAATCCATAAAAGGGGAAAATATTAAGAGGTATGAAGGAGTGGAGATGCCTAGACTTCCAAGAGAGAAGTAGAAGAGAAAAATATTACTCAAGGTGGAATAAAAAACAACAGGAACAATCAGGGAGAAAACCAACTGAGCTTCCCCAATCCCCATTGACGCTATATATTTAGAATAGTATTAAATGATTCAATTTTCACAGTATTTTTAAATGCCATAGTAAACAATAACTTAAAGAATGTAGTGCACAAGAGTAAGATCAATTAACATTTTGTTTGAGGCTAATGAATAAGTGCTCCCCAAAATTAACAAAACTGCAGGATTAATGTATAGGTCAGTACATCATATGGCTTCATTCAAATTGCAGCGAACAGTGGAACATATCGTACCATTCATGAACCATTATTACCGATTCATAAGGAAAATATTGTTTACAAGAGGAATAGGAATAATACTTGTATCACCCATAGCAGAGTGTATAATACTCAGCTCTGTGAATTCATGACATGGCATTAATTCTATGCAATTTACCCCAAGTCCTGCACAAAACACCAGCATGATACAGTTAATCTTAGCATCCAGCTACCATAGAATAGTAGTGCTTCGACTCTGACTAATGGTCCATTTCTTCTATCAAGTATATTGCACAATTGAACATTTAGACCTGGCCTTTCTACATTATAGAGTTGTACAGAAGAAACATCAAGTTTGAAGAGCAAATATCATTCACAATTTCATATTGAATGTGCAACAAGATGCCTGTCACACCATATAGTGACGTTCGAGTCTAGCAATATGAGTCCTCTAATCTAAAATACTGCAATTATAGATACACGAGACTACGAGAGTAAGAAGACCAAGAAAATGAGCAAAAATAATAGCATAGAGTTCCAAAATATTTCAAGCATTAAATAAACTTTGAAAGGAAACTTCAGCAGACATTCATTCACAGCAAATCATGATCTCTAGAAATAATACTCACCAAAGCTATCTAAATTACTTATATCATAAAATATTACCTTTAGTGTCTTTTATTTCTTTCTATCATCCAATAGTAGTACCCCCGCTTTTGGTCCTGCTTGATTCATGCATTGTAAACCCACGAACATGCATTTCATAGATAATAAGCTCTCTCTGTGGGTGCTTAAGTGGCAGATCTCCTTGCCAATCAAACTGAAGCTAGAAAAAGAAAGAAATGAAAAGTTTAGACAACWTAGCAATTCGCWAGGGCATCACTTCAGGTATTTTCCAAAAWTAAGCTCAAAAAGGAAATTGTCATCAAATATACCATGCAAAAAGATGTAARGATATTTACATAAAATCAGCAAGGTTTTCTCCACTATATCAGACCAATGCYTAAATAAAAACAAGTTAACAAGAGTTAGAACATTMCCCTTGACATGCTCAGCCTCATGTAGTACATACACAGCATATGATACGATACCACGCAAAAACATMTAATGATATTTACATAAAATCAGCAAGGTTTCTCCACTATATCAGATCAATACATAAATAAAAACAACTTAACAAGAGTTAGAACATTGCCCTTGACATGCTCAGCCTCATGTAGTACTTACACAAAATATGATAAGATAAAGAGTTATAATCCAAAAACAGATCCTACTTCCAGCATCAAATGGTAAAAGATAAATGTAGACAAGAGCTCCAAGCCTCCAAGAAGATTCATGATTGTGTTACAGATGAAACAAGATTGACGAAATAAATCTTTTGTGCGTCAATTCGTCAAATAATTGAATGGGCATTAAGATATGTAGCCCATACTATCATACAATATACAAAATTTCATCACTAACACTAAAAAGAAAAAGGAAATCTTAACAAATCAAACAACATCACAACAATGACATGTAAATGAAGCTGCTACCTCATCATTAGGAGATGGTATCATGCCAGCCATCTGAGGCCAACAATRACCACCAGGTCCTAACTCACCGTAGGCTCCCCTGCTAATAACTGCCTAGACAAAAACAAACAAGAAATAAATCAACAACAGATGATAGTGAAGGAGACTTTATAGTCTAAACCTTTATTAGATGTGTAYCCCACACTACTTTTCCTTCCTAAGGAAGCAGCAGACCATTGTGACAAATTTACWAGCATCAAAATTCAAAAGACTATCACAATGAAGTAGCCCCTAACTTTTGCATAAGGGTCCAGCAAAATGCGAGAAGAATCATAATAGTGTCCTTCTTCTGGTAAGAATGGGCCGTCAAATTTGTAACCATATAGCATATTATCAAAGTTTCCCTTTAACAGCACATGCCATACATCTCCAGTCTTGTTAACCAATGGATCAAGAGATATGTGCTCAGTTATATTGTTCTGCATCACAAAAATAGTCGATATCAGATGTCAAAAGAGCCAACTAAATTTAGGTCAAGAWTCCATGAATATGAGACTACTGGACGGAAAAAGGCAGAAATAGGCAGCAGCTAATTAGTCCTTCTTAGTTGTGACAATAATCAAGAAGAGCTTACTTTTTCACATGTTTCCATCTCAAAGAGTATCCAAATATGATTTCTGCAACATTATATTGTAAGTATGTAACTAGCCTCCTCTCCAAAACTTACTGTTGATATTCAAAGTCATAATTACACGAACTAATCGAGTTAACTTAGCAATGTCGATCAATCTTGTTTATGGGAATGCTCAACCAAGAACAATCATCAACCAAATAAAGCGCACAAGATCACTCTTTCGCATCGCATAATATGACAATATCATTCTTTCAGTCTTCTGAGCAAACTCAAACTATGCTACTTGTATCATCTTTCCTCTTTCTTTTTTTCCATTTTCAGTCATCTTATGCATAAGAGTATAACACACTAACACATCACTAAAGCAAAGTTAATTATTCACTGAATTCTTTTCCACTTGCACAAATCAGCCAAGAAAACACATAAACTTGCATACAAGCCACTGAATGATTCCTAAAGGAGCACAAGCTAACAAATTAGCCACCATTACAATTAGAAAAAACTAAAAGAAACCCAACAATATGATCAAAAAAGAATTCATTCTTGAGAAAAATTCAAACAACCCGATAAGCAACAATTTGATCAAACAAATAATCATTATTGAAAAAAATAAGACAAACCCAGAAAAAAAAAATGCAATCACCCATTACCTCCTGCAAGTCAAAATGTGTGATCAAGCAAAGAGTAGCAGAAACAGAATGCCAGAATATATTGCAAAATTCACTCCTCCATCACAAACAGTTGCTCCAAACGGCGAAGATACCCTGGAAAGATCTAAAACGGGGCTTTTTAGAGGGTTTATCAATCACAGCAGTCAATTCAGCACTTGTATCTCTTGTATGTACAAACAATCGGAGTTCTTGTGGTTTGAAATACCTCTGAAATGATAGTTGAGAGGGGGGAAATGCGATTGAAATTCAAGATTTGGCTTCTGGGATTGAAGAATTTGTTGAGAGAGAAAATGCAGAGGAGTAAGCAAGCTCCATTTCTTGAGAAACACTTTGGGATGAAAAAAAGAGATTACTCGAATATGATAGATGATGATGATATGATTGCTACTAAGGACAACTTTGTAAATGTGTGAATCTTGGGTTTTATATGTTAAGAAAAATTACCATAAAAATTTTAGCCCCTCGTCCAACATCAAAGGCCGTTCGATATCGTTTTTATTTTCGGTTTATTTATTTGAACTTAAACTAGTTTACTTGTCAAAATAATTTATGTATAGTTTGAAATTTTATAAATTTCTTCTTATATATCATTATGAAAATTCATATACAAAGTACGAATATCATTTAATTCATCTCGTAAAAATTTCGAGATAAACTAATTTAAACTAATTCATCATGAAAGAAAATTAAAAACCAAATATGTGCTATAACACACGTAAAAACTTAGATGAGTGAACCATTAGAATAGATAATATACGTAGTGAATGAAAGAATAGTTGCTTGGAGTTGGAGTAGTATTTAGAATGACATGATTTTTGATATTGTGTTAAATTTATTTTTATATTTCCATTGCTACACTATTGGTTAAAGTATTTCTAGAGTTTCAAACTCATCATCTTGCGGCAAATTGTATTGATGTGCATCCTTGTAGGATGCCACGTGTCCTACAATCAATGACCTGTCACCACATCATCGGCTCAAATGGCTTCACATGGATCCATTCACAAGAGACACCGTTGCCCAATATTGTGCTCTCATTCTGACTTGAAAACAATCGATGCTAATAATGATGGAAAATGGGCTATATAGGCTCAGGAAACAAACCACTCACTCTATTACAACAACTAGTGTGCCACTGGCACACCCCTATGGGAGATGATCCCAACTGAAACAGTATAAACACAGACATTCACATATCATTCACTCATTACTCTACAGTTTTACCCAGCAGTTATGCACTTCTCTGTTCACATCACCTCATATGTATTCACCAGAAAGGAGATTCCTATAAACCTATACACTTTCCTTTTTACCCCTCCACTATTGAGTACTGACTTAAGCATCGGAGGAGGATAATCGAAGATATCTTGTTTTTTTTCTACCAGACGATCCTGTAGCAGACGGTCCCTTCCCAGACAGATCCCTCCTTTGGACGAATCCGACATCGGATCCTAAGGAAGACGAGTACCCATCAGACGATTGAATACATCTCCTCTCAGACCTGCATCAGTCGAGAACACCCTCGTCCGTCCGAATCTTCTCTGATTCGACTGCATTCTGCTTCCGTGGCTAGGAGAACCTAAATCAACCCCTCTAATCCCCAGTTCAACATACCATACACTTGTAACATCAATAGTATGAGAGAACATCGTAGAAACCATTGTATTAAAGTGATAGTGGAACAGAACAAAATAATAAAAGAGTGAGATTAATTTAGTTGTTAGAATTCCTCTTCCAATTTTAGAACATCGTGAATCAATTGACATCCTCACCCTTGTTGCTGATGTAACTCACAAATCTATATTAGCATGCAAGCAATATAATCAAAACCAAAACTCATGAAACGAAATTTTTTGCTTATTAAAATGTGGAATGTAGTCCATTAGTCCAATATTTCAATTTAGAAGCAATTTCATGCATTATTATAGATTTGTAGTTAACCACATATTAAGTTAGTATAATTAATCTTTGACTAATGACATCCTTGTCATGTGTCATGCTTTCAAACTGCTGTAAAAACTTTCCAAAGTCAGTGTAATCCTTGCAATATAATATCTCATTGACAACAACTCCCAAATTACATTGATATGTGTTACGTGATCCAAACTTAGATTATTTCTTGTATTTTAGGCAATAGTTGATTGGTATAAAGTTTATCATAATCAATACTCATCTTTTTTTAACTTKAATCCACCAAATAGTAAGCAAACCTCTTTGATTTCTTATGCTAACTCCACCATTTTTAGTTTTTGCCACGGCTATAAGCACTATTATACATGCAAGAAAATGTCACCTCTAACTCTCTAAGTTCTAAAGGAGGGGGTCGGGTTTGGCGGAGATTCATATATATCTTATATCTGCATCTGCTAGCCCGCCCCAATTAGGTGGGATGGTACGATTGATACTTATCTTGGATAGTGTACAATATAATCAATAATAATTTGGTAGGTGATTTGTTCCACAGTGATATTATTGTGACGGCTATTAATCAAGAGTGGATTTTACGTTATTGAATGTTGTTTGAAATCGTCTTGTCTATCCTCTCTGATGTATAATATTATTTGGGAAAAAATAATTGTAGTGATTATTTTCAAACAATCAAATACGGAGTAGAATAATTTATAAATGTTTTCAAATCGAACGAGCCCTTAAATATCAATCATATGGCCGATGGGTCAAGTGTTTTTTGTTTTTCACTCACTTGTAAAAAATTGCAATGAATTAAAAATGGTGAAATTAACGAGTAAAAAATTAAAGCTTTCAAGAGGAAAAGAAAACCATCTCGTAACCTCTAAAAGTTTAAAACTCATGCAATTGAAGTGAAATTAAACATGATGAAAAGTTACATGCATATCTCAACTACTACCATTTGTTAAAAGATGTTGTATGTTGTATGTTGTAACTTGTAACTCGTCAACTAGCTAGCACAACTTTAGCCCTCCAATGAGAAAAAGGAAAAATAGAAACCCTTTTAATTTAATTTAATTTAAATAGAAACCCTTTTATGTCACACATTTAGTATTGTACAATTTAATTTGATCATATAAGTCTCGTACTTGAGGAGTTAAGGATGTCAATGAACTTAGGTGAGACGAGGAAGGACAAATATGGACTACTCCTCGCCATTGCCACGGACCACAATAGGTCCAAAACTACTTGCTTCTTTGAGATTATATGTAATTGACGAAAACTCGAATCAAGTTTAGCTATCGTACTAACAAAAACATTGATGTCCAACTAGTTTAATTAATTAAGTTTAACGTCTCTAAACATTACAAAATTTGAAAAAATCATGAATGATAGCTTTGATGAACCACGTAAAATCATCGCGAGTCCCACAACTTGCATAATAATTGGTGTTTTACAACGTGTTTTCGTAAAAGCTCGTCTTCATGCAATACCCACTCTTCTATTCCTCCTACTAAACGAATTAAGCAATGCGAGAATAACTATCGATCTTCTTTATATCTCTACTTATATGAATCTAAGGTAAGACAATGGTGTCTCCCTGTAATATATATTTTTTCACCCTTCTTAAAAAACATAAATTTTACTCGAAATGTTTTAATGCCTTGCTTTATAGCTTGCTTTAAATTAACAATTGTGTTAACTAAGGAAAACTTCCAAACACCAATTAACCACATTAAATAGGCGAAATTTATGTTTTACCAAAAACCACATGAACTAATTTAAATAATTTTCAACAATTACAAGACGCAACAAAATTCATAATTTTTTCTCTGGACTAAACATTCAATCGGTTGCGACAATAAGTAAGTTATATGTCAGTTTTGTGGAACAAAATTTTCATAATTCGTTATATAATTTAGGTAGTGTATATTATCAACTTAGGGTTGAGCAAAAACGTATTTGAAAAATCCGATATATTCGATTCCGCATCTCGATTGCGATTTTTTTTGGATATGCCGATCGATGAATTCCGGGATATCGCATACCAATTTCGCAATTATTGATTTTCAAATGTTTCGATTATCCTATATCCGAAAAACTATTCGAAAAAATCGGGATATCGGATATTCCGGCACTTTATCCGAAAAATATTACTTGCGGTATTATTTTTCATGAAAATTTAATATTTATAAATATATTTCTTATAAAATTTTTTACAAAAATATATTAGTCAAAATCGTGAGTATCAAAATATCCTGTAGTATCCGATCCGAAAAATTTATCGGATATTCGATATCAGCTATTCGAAAACATTGTCGGCATCGGATATGGATATCCAATCCGTGCTGCAGGCCTATTATCCAACTAGTTAAATATTATTAAATAATTAGGTTAAAAAATTTGGTCACCACACACCATTGCCTGCATAAAAAGTAGGTGTGTATGTAATCCAATGGAGCGAGCGATAATATCAAAAATATTTAATGTCG
>SNQN01004362.1:0-10931 GCA_008642245.1 Bassia scoparia
GTTCGCTGATCACACCTTCTACCCGACAAGTCTGCGGAAATGCCTTTACCTACCTTTTTAGACGGCTAGTAAGTTCCCCTTCATGCTTTCGTTAGCGGAGCATAGGGTCAGATGCGATCGGACACTTTCATCTCTATACTGTGAGTCCGCCCACGTATTAATTTCTTATCACGATATAGTGCCTGTTGTCTCACTAGTGGGTCGGTCCTGTGGTAGAGTTACTGTCTTCACACCATGCTCGTTGGCTATGTATCAGCCAGAGTCATTATTCCTAATTACTGCCGCTACTCCCAATTAATCAAGCTTCCAATCGTGTATTCCTCTGCGCTCTGGCCGCATCCGCTGTGCCTCCGTGAGACTTCTTGCATCTCTGTGTCCGTGATTACTACGCCGTTTAAACTCTTTTTCCGGTGCCGCCGCCGAACTGTTCCTTCTCTATCTATCGCTTCATATACTCCTCCTAGTACTCTCTCCCCGCCGCCAACGATCCTTGAATCTAGCATGTGTTTCTAGTTTCCCCCGCCTGCATCCCAAACTTCGCGATACCATCAAAGCGCTCTGCCGAGGATTCCTCACAGCGTGTCAGCATTATATTCGCTCCCCCTGGAGCCAGACCGAATTGCATCTCTCCTTTAGCGTTCTGTGCTCCCCTAGACTTGGCTCCGTATGACATTAGTGCTCATAAGTCCTTTCCACTTTCCTCAACTCTCGGATTCTTCCACCCCGCGTCGAAATGGCACCCCGGACCTTAGCACCCCTCCTTTAACTGTGCAGTAATTACGTCGGCTTTTCTCATCTAGTCTCACGAAGCGACTCACGTCTGATCCGCCTACGACGCGCCCGCGGAATTCCAGCCCTCGTTAGCGCTTACCGTTGTGTGTATGCCGACCTCCTCCTCCCGCATCCTATCTCATGATGCACTCTCCGTCATTAGAAGGGGGAGCTTTATTCCCCGTCGACTACCGATAAGTCAAGATTCGGGAAGCGGCGTCTTGCGTTGCTCACGTGACGAATTCTCGTGCGCAGTACTTCAATAGTTGCATTCTTGAAATGGCAGTGCGTCAACACCTGACCCCTTCAATTTCGACCTCGTAACCGTCCGCACTGCTAATGTCCATTGCCGTGTCTATTAGCTTAGCGTCCAGCTCCTACCATATGCTCGTCATTTGTTAGCTTTGGAATTTCGTCTGTGTACGCGGTCCTCCATTCTAGCCTCCATTTTGCTCTTCTTTTCCTCTTACCGGCACCCCTCTCCCAGAGCCAATTGCGCTCCTCCCTCCTACGGGATCTTAGTCCACGACAGCAGTTTCTCACTAGACCAAGGACATCACATCCCATCGTTACTCCCTCACATACTCCGACACTCTCCGGATAGCTACTGAAGTCTCCCCTCACTTCGTCGCCTCTCCTTCATCAGCGCACAGGAAATACCCAATTACCTTTCACTGCGATTTAAGATCGCATGGACCCGATTTCACTCCTGACCGTTTCAGTACTCAAGATCAATGATGACGTAAGTCGTGGTACCCCTAATCGCGCGCTTGCGTTCAACTTTTATTACTCGCTTTCCGGGCTGCGTCGGCCCGTCAATTCCTCTTTGCTCCTTTTTTATAATATCATGCCACTTCCATCCTCGCATCTCCATCACCATGTCTGACTTATACCGCTTATTGGCTTCACCTTGGCTGAAAACTAGCCTCCACTAATCGCAGCTTGTAGAAAGCTCGACATATAGCTAGCATTCAGGCAACTGTCATTCCGTGAACACCCATCCCTGGCATGTGCCTCACGACACAGCCCCTACGTGCTCACTGCTTGATTGAATCGCTGTTCCCCTAAGTCAGCTCAGCGCACACCGAACTACTACAAGACCAGCGCCGCGATCGGAGCTCGTTATGCCCGGCAGTATATGACCCCCACAGCCTTTTTCGAGTCTTTGTGCAGCACATTCAGATCACATTATTAACACATATCTGGGTGTCGTCCCGCTTCATGTATCAATGCCCGCTGATAACATTCTATGGTAATATATCTACGCGTGTCGAGGTCAGTACCCCTCTCAAGGGGCTTATTACCCCTCGCCCACATTGATCCCGGGTAGCGCCAATCGATGTCTAGTGAAAATGATCTAACAAATATGACAATGACTTCTCCCCCCCATGTAGACTAGCTAGCGTCCATCATGTCGTTTCCGGATGACTGACTCTCTTTCATAATGACCGCGGAGCGGCCTCTTCTCCAGCCTATAGACATACTGCTCCTACATCCAGATTCACATTGTTCGAGTCAGCTTCAGTAATGATTCTCAGGTTATATATGGGAATTTGTATATTGCAAAAGTCGCAATACTGCAACCCGCTGCGAAATAACGCCACTCTGTAGAGTGGCCAGCTATCTAATGTGACGAATGCATTTAACACTGCTGACCTCAACAGACATATATCCACATGACATCCCCATGGCCTCCTACTATCAGTCCCTATCATTCTACTCTAGTCTCCCCGTTCGTCTTCATCTAAATCATTTGATAACCTCGCGACCGTCTCATTCCGTGAGAAACGTTTGAGTGTACGTTCCTGTAGCCTAGATGTTTCTATTACCTGCGCATAGCGGTGGCATCACTATAAATAATCCTCTTCAGATCGTTTCTTGACCTTCACACTATGAGAATGTAAGAATAACACCACTCCTAAGTCGGGCTCTACCTTACTTTCCATGCCAAACTTACTCTGTACCTAACCCAGTCACTCCTTCGTCCATAGATATCATTCATGAGGCAGGGTGAATATATGTGAGTACTATACTCCACCCGTTGTTGATCCCAGATCATTAAATCGGTCCCTAAAGTCTGATGGTATACCCGGTTCAGTGTCCCATTACATACAAGCCTTCAAATTTCGCACCTATACATCTCTCTCTAGCAAATGGGGAATCACGCCTTCGCCTTGTCCTACGCGTAACTCTCAATCTGTTCAGCATCGTTAATTTGACACCGACCGACGTTTCTTCCAAGCTCCCTCAAATCTTACAACTTTCCAACAGCTGAATTTGACATAAATTCCCAAAAATCATCACATCAATTCATAATGGGAATAGCGATCTAGTAAACTCAAGTTTCAACATACTTGAATATCATATTAATTAGATAGCTATACATACCTAATCAATAATCTTCAATATTACCAACAAAAGTTTTCGGCCAAACCTTTTCACAACTTCACTAATCTCTTCATCCGATTACGTTTGTTCTCGCGCATATCCTCAAATAATTAAAACATAGTACTAGAATTAGTATTCTTTTCAATAAAATATTTTCATAGCCCTACAGCAAATAGAACTAAAAGATATTAAATATGTTTAAATATATATATACCAAATAATGTAATTAGTATGTAGAAAAGAACACAGACCCACAAATTAAATCCTCACTCTTCAGTGTAACTCTCGGCAATTCAATCATGTAGGGATAACAAATAGCCACATTCTCTTCCTCCGGATTGTGGCACACTAGAAATATTTAACATACGAAGAATATTATTTTGCGTCGGACATTCTGCACATACTATATATTTTTATATAATTGAAATTAATGATACCTGCCATTTTTCCAAGTCAACTTGATCTAGATGAAGTCCTCCGCCGCTTTGAAGTTTCGAAAAAATAAATAACAGCCAAAATTAATCCACATTAATTAAATATCTTATAATTAAAAAATCCATAACACAATCACGGAAGTTAAAATACTTATTCATTTGATAACTTGATTGTTAAGCTTCCTTCTTTTAGGAAGGATCAAACACATACACCTCATTTCGAAGAGGGACAAAGCACCAGAAGAATCCAATGATTCCTACAATTTTTTGGAATATATATGGTAAGCCTTCAACACAAAAGCAAATAGATATCTTTTCCCGTTCTCATGAGAAGTACGTAATACAAATTGTATCTCCCTATCCTCAATCCCTCGATAATGGAATATTTACATTAGGATATCTATCATAAATGGAGAAGTTTGCTTGAGCTTACCATCTATATTTCCAAAAGAATTGTAGGAGATAGTTGGTTTCGGTTGTGGGGTCTTGTCCCCTCCCAGGAAATAGATAGCAAACAAATTACAAATTCCCTCATATCGGGACAAAGAATAAACCTCTTTTTTCTTTGTTTAGAATCGCATCTTGACATGTTTCGGGCGCAACTTCCTCAGCATCATTTATGTATCATTTGTTGATGAAATTAACTCGGGCACATTAAATCCCAATTGACTGGACTTCATTAACACGATGAAGCACATAGTCCCTACATAGTATACATTCTCGATTAGTATTAATTTATTAACAAAATTATTTATACGAAGTAAAGATCAAGGCAAAAAAACCTATCATTATACTTGCAAAATTAGGCCCATTAAGCCATGCCTCCTGTAAGAAGTGCATAACATCATTCATAAGTATTGAGATCATCTAATTCTTTTCAATAATGGAAAACCCTTTAGTCAGCAATTCATTATGGCAACCACCTGGTAATTTGGCCATCAACCATGCATTATCGACATTTTCTTTGATAGCCGTTGCAGGTGAGTTGCATATAATTAGTACTTACAGTGTGCACAGGTGCATTGCTTGGGATGATAATTCGAGTGCCTTGGTTGAGTAGCAAAATATATGGGTTGGTGGTTTGCGGGGCCGCGGCAAACATGTAGTGGATGGGATGTGGGTTAATTGGATCATGTTACTGTTATCAGCTTCTTTTGTGGTCTGTGGCATTTTTGTCTTGTCTACATATCTTTGTTTATGGACAGCTTAATAGTGACTGCTTGACTTTCGGAATACTTGCCACAACTTCGAAGGAGGATGTCTTGCTGATTTGGTTATTGTTTCCCATGCGTTCATCATCTAAAGTTCTAGCACTTAACTATCTTATTATATATATATATATATTTATATTATTATGAATATATATATTATATAGATACTATTATTATAATATATATATATATAGTATATATATATACTAATATAATATATTATATATTATATATATATAACTATTATATATATATATATAGATAAATAAATTGTAAATTTCTATTCAAATACAATGTGTGACAGATTGAATATAATATTTTAAATTAAAATACAATGTGTGATGCAAAAACAGATGTGCATGCAAAATAAATTATTCAAAGCATTATTGTAGAATAATTATTTTAAAAAAATACCACTTGCTAGTTAATAATTACTTGTTGTCTTTTGCTAGTTAAAATACCTTCTTCTGGCATCTTCTTGCTAGTTTAATAATTAAGCAAGGAACAACAGCCAGGAACAACATAGGAACCAACAATCAACATTAGTCTATCCAAAACAGGAACATTAGGAACAATAACGACTAACAACAAATAGAAACAACAACAAGAGAAATTACTCAATCCCAAAAACTACCTTAGAAAATTAGGAGTTAATATAATAAATAAAAATATATAAATTACATACCTTCAACAAGAACAACAGCAGGAACAACAACGACAAGAACAACAGCCAAGAATTCGTCCAATTAAACAACAAGCAACAGCCACAACAACAAAAACAACGAACAACGACAGCAGCCAACAACAACCAAGCCACGGCAACAACTCCCAATAGCAACCCAGCCACGACCGCAACCAAAGACCATGACGAGGAACAACAAAGACAACAAATTAGGGCTTCAATCGGGGACCTGAATTGGCGTTGCAAATTAGGGCTTGAAAAGCTACAATTCTTCAACAATTAGGGCGTGAATGGCTTCAATTCGTCACCTAAATTGGGGCTGAAAATTAGGGCTTTGAATTTTCATGCGTGGTGATGAGATTTAGGTCGAATTGTTGCTGTGGAGTTGATGTTCCAATTAATAGAATTGATTTTTTTTGCTGTGAGAGTGTATGTCTAATTGTTTGCGTGAGAGACTGAGAGTGTATGTCTATTTGCGTGAACTTGATTTTTTTTTATGTCAATACTTCTATTTGCGTCGAACCTAAAATGAATGTGACGCAAATACATTAGTCCCTACATCTATTTGCGTCGAACTAAACAAATCTCGACGCAATTAATTCACATATTTGCGTCGCACTTGAGCAAAAAGTGTGACGCAAATAGATTAGCACATTTTTTTACACAATATACCAGCTATTTGCGTCGCAATTGAGCCTAAAGTGCGACGCAAATAGATAAAGCTTGATATATTTGCATCGCATGCACCAGGGTGCGACGCAAATAGCCATTTTTGTACTAGTGACACTCAATTTATTAGGGGGAGATAGGAAGGGAAATCAAGAAAGACAAATGTTTTGGGTGAAATTAAGAGAGGTTAATGGGAAGACCAAAGAGCTATGACATTAAATGAAGAGCCAAAGAAAAAAAACAAAAAAAGGGGGGGGAAAGGAGTGCTAACGTGACTTCACAAGAAATGAGAAAAGAGTGGTTTTTTGTGAGAGTTGGGGAGGATGTGACAATTGGATGTTGGGGTGGGAGTTTTAATAAGAAAGGTTTAGATGTTCCCGCTCATTTCACTTAAGGTAATTATGGYAATGTCATAAATAATTATTTTTAATTATAAATAACTAAAAATATTTGACATTTAGAATGACATATCAATTACTARATGTTCAAAATTTTGGGATAGAAATACAAAACCCTCTCTTCTTTATTCTCTCTAAAAAGCTCTGTCTAAAATCCTAACTTATTCCTTAGCCGCATGGGCTACCATCATCTCTTTGATGATGGTATTCCCCAATTTTCTTTCTATTACTTTGTTTTTTGCTTTTTGTTTATAAATCTTTCATCTCTTTATGAGAGTTTTATCCCCAATTTTTGGGTTTTAATATCTCTTTATGAGAGTTTTTATCCCCAATTTTTGGATTTTAATATCTCTTATGAGAGTTTTAATTTATCGCCAATTTTTTATTTATTATTCTCTCCTTTTGTGAGAGTTTTGGAGTTTTGTTTTCTTGTCTTCCCTCATGGCAAGATCATAGTATCTCAGGTTTCTAATGTTTTTCGTTTGTGAAAAATGAGATATAGGATTTCACAATCTCCGAAGGAATTCAGAAAATCACAAAAGTATGATCATCCAAAAAAACTACGCATCAGCAGACGTTTATGCCGAATCAGAGTGAACTCATAGTTGTATTGCTGCGGATGGAGATTTTTATTAAGGTTATTTTAAATCGAATCTGCGATGTAACTAGGTCTCAGGTGTTTTGTATTCTGTTGAAATTTGTTTTCTCCATTGATTGTAATTGTCTTTTGACTATTCCTTACTAATGAAATCCTTTTCTTCTCGTAAAAATACTATATGTTCAATTTCGGAAATAAATATCTTTATTTGATTCTTCATAATATTTGTTTGTTAGTATTTCAGTACGTGTGAAGTAAAATATTTATTTAGCTTTAATTAACACGGCATTATCTGACATAAACACGGTAATGCCTGTGATAAAAAAAAAAAAGATTTTCATATGATATTGTTGACAATTATTTTTGTATAAAAATTTCACAAACAATTTTGTTAAATCGATGTGTCGCACAAAAATAATAATCTAATTTTTATGTGTAACACAAACATTTGAGTGTCTATCTATGTTTAATTAATATTCCTAATTAATAATTAATTATAAAATAAATAAACTATTCATGCAAGCAAGAGATTTTTAAAACCGTACAACATTTTATGAGAAGTTAAATTTATTTAATAAATCGTGCATCACAGGGGTGTTATGCATGCTAGTTAGTATAAAGGTTTGGCTTGGGCATAGGGAAATAAAGGAACCAAGCCTACTCGGTGAATGACCCAAGTCTGACTCAAATTTTCAGGAGTTGAAACGACGCAACTATGTTCAACTCAAAATCTAAAGAATAGGCTTGAGATATTATTATTATTATTTAGTGTTAGGATACTATTGATAATCATAACAAAAAAAAAGTCCTAACTAACACTATTACATGTTTTAAAAATGAGGAAGGGATTTTGAGCAGTGATTTCATCCAACCTTTGATCATTGTAGTCAGATGTTCAATCATCATACCTCATCCCTTTGTAAATGTATCCCGCTCTTGTGACTCGATTCGCACCATCTGCTTAAAAGTTTTCCTCCAAAACTTTTTTTTGTGTAAAATACTAATAAACACTAAATCTAAATTTAAAATATTTAGATTCTAATTAAAGATTTTATATTAATAGTAACAAAGATTATATATACTAAATTTTTAGAAGATTCTACATATCGTTAATATATTATTTATAAAACTCCTAATTTATCAATATAATTAACACATTTAAAAAAATCTATTATTTTAAGCAAAAAAATTTACCATATACTATTACTCTATACTATACAATACAATATTATCATAATAAATTTATAAAACATATTAAATAAATTTATATACGGATAATGAGATTGAATCTAAAAGATAATATTTGTATACAAACGACTATATTTTTTCTCGAAGACCTTAATTAGAAATTATTTTATATTAATTGCTTTTTTTGTACAAGTAGGAAATTGTACTCCTATATAATTACTTGAATATCTATTCTTCACACGGATCACACGAGCATCGTCCTGATTAAGACTGATTATATACTATAATTTTCGAATTCTATTAGTGTTTTGATTTATTTGAACTTGATTTTAAGACTCGAAAAAGCTTGCTCGAAATAAATTTGGCTTGAGTTCGAAAATTCGTCACAGGCAAGACTGTTAATATTAATATTATAAAATATAAAACCACTATTAAACAGAATAAAAATTCATCAACTTAAATAATAAATAAAACAATTCAATTAAGAAAGCTCTCGGCTATATGCATGCATATGGACTATGTAGTTGTATAGTAGTACTTCTGCGTAGGAGATTCTGTAGGATACGATGAAGGATGGATTGTAGTTTATAGGAAGATATATTATTTCTTATTGGCTAGAAAAGATTAAATATATTTTTCACACAGATAAAGATTTAATAAAAATAAAACCTTAAAATCTTAATTAGATCTATTTTTATTAAGTAGTGTATTAATTGCCCATACAATAAAGTCTGTTATTTTGATGTATAATTAAGCTTAAGTATGGTTCCCACTACTACGACCCATTACATCTGTACCTTTATGAAAGATACTTTCATCACCACCAGTGTTTTTGTTGTCTCAAAACACTTTTCATCTATCTCAATTTATCCTAAAAAGAACACGAACAACTATCATGGTAGAAAGGGATGAAAAAACAAGGCGAAACCAAATCGAGATCAATTGTTTCTTTCGGTAGATCTGCCTACGCTTGAATCGGCATGGGTAAACATTATAGGTGATGATGATTCGTTGTGGAGTTTTATACGATTTGTCTTTACAGATGGGGCATGAGCACGAACATTGTCGTGATTCGTTGAAAACCCTACTCTGCACGGTTTTGAAATCCGCGCACAGCGCACCATCTTAGCGTCCAGGATGGATGAGCCGTGCTTCACCGATTTTGGACAATAGCGTACCTTTCTTTGTGCATCCACAAACACGACCAAACTCGAATTCCGGCTCCAGCTGGACTATTCCCTAAGGGTAGCTTTGTCGATACTCGATGGTTCAATTAAGATTCTTATGATGTTGGCTCGACGAGATTAGGTCGATGCGACGAACATGAGCGATCGATGTTCAATTTGTTTAAAGGAGTTTGTGAGCAATTCAAAAATACAAGTTGCTATGTACACATGGGTTTCATGAAGACTTGATATTTAGTAGGTGGCTTAGAATAACCGTCTTGTCCACTTTGCCGTTTTCAGATGGCCGACCAAGAAAATGTCCTTGGTATTTACTGATCAATTCTAGCTTTCAATAATTAATATATTTTTAACCATTAACAAAAAATTATGATACGGAGTACTTCTTATTTAGTTGTTTCGTTTTTTTAAGACTTTGATTATGGAGTCAAAGGGTTAAAAAGGATGATGCGGAAGGTCCATTGATTGTTTTGCTTGTATTTTATTTTCCCAAATCAATATGTCGGACTAACCTGTGAGTTTTTGAGCAGCATTAAAGTCTTTTGTTTATTAAAGTAAAAGACACCAAAAAACAAAAAAGTTGAATGCCGAATGCAGAATGCATAGATGATGAGATTGAAAGTGGTATCAAGACGGATGAGGAAACCATAGTGACGGCCTAAGAGCTTGTTGAATGGTGAGTAGAATAAAAGAGGTTACACCTTGAACAAACCTTAGGTATCCTTTGGTTGCCATAGAAAATTAGTTCATAGGATAGTATTTATATTTCATGGGAAATAATTTCTCCATGGTCTATCTCCTAGGGAATTGAGCTTTAGCTTGTTTGGTTGATAATGTAGGAACTCAAATTTTCTAGGAATTGATTTCCTATGTTTGCTTAATTATTTTTCATTTAAGTTAAATAATTTCGAGAGAGAAAGAAATAGAATAAACAATTAGTGGTAATAATGCAATTAGGTCCCACATTAGCCATTGAAATTTTGACTTACCAAGGGGCTTGGTAAGCCATTTCCCACACTACTTGGGAATTTCTAATTCTGCAATGTTCTTCTACACTTGATATCAACCAAATAAAATATATTCTCTCAATTTTTTAGGAAATAAAAATTCCTAGACAATGTATGTGCAACCAACAATACCTTAGTATTTTTTTTAGCTACCGAGTACAAAATTTTATGCCCACTTTTCTTTATTTATTTTTTTGCCCTTTGTTATATCTTTAAAATGATATAGTTAAAAAAAGTGATATGTCAAACAGAACTATAAAATTTGTAGCTTGTCATTATAGATGCTTTAAGGACTAAGGGTACGACATAATCATAATATTGTGCACAAGGTTGTGTTTAATTRCTATAAATTTTTCTGATCTAGTCTGATTTGATCTGATTTTTTTTTWYSKAAWRRTWWT
>SNQN01004362.1:10938-26162 GCA_008642245.1 Bassia scoparia
GMWWTTMMTTTTTTTTTWAKRTTTTTTATTCATAGATATTTTTTTTATTTAATATAAATTTTGTTTGTGTGATGTTGATTTATCTAATGTGATCTAAATTTCTAAAAACAAGGAATAAAGTGCTAAGTTAAAAAGAACTCACTAGACTTGGCTATTTTTGGGAACCATAGCCATTAGAATTCCAAAAATCGTTACATTTTAACAGAAGAGCTGCATTTTGTTTCAATGGAGGTTATGTCACGCCTCACTATTGGTCCTTCTGTATCTTATCCACTCACTTCTTCCATCCAAAATCCCAACTACTCAAAACTCACCCATAATCCTTCCTCATTTCAAGGTAAACCTTTCTTGTTTAAATTCTTTCGCTTCGTTTTGTTTTTTTCCGAATTACTTGATTCCTTCAATAACTGATTTATTCATGTACTTCATGAATTAATACTGTATTAATTTTAATCGCTGATTACTGAAAACCTTATCTTTGTTGGTCAGTGATGTTAATTTCAAGTTAAATTGTGGGTTCTGTAATTTGAGATCACTAGTATTGATTTGAATGTTTGATTTATTATAATATATGCCCAATGCTTCTTGTATGGACTGTTGAAGTATTTTGATAAAAATCGTGAAAACTTTGCGATTTAATATGAAACATCGGAAGTATATGTTTGACTTTAACTATTACCCATATTTATGAATCGAGAAAGTGAAGAATTAATTATACCAGTCCCAATTGTTAGGTCTTGTTTTAGATAGTCTCAGTTGTCCCTACTGTTCTCATGATTTTTTGTTGGGCCTGCATCATGGTGGCATTAGCTCTGAGTGTCCGTTTCTAATGATGGATCGCTGCTATATTTCTTATGCAATATCAGCTTAGCCAATTCTTTATCGATAGAATATGAAAAATGAATGAAGAAATGGATTTCAATGAGCATGTGCTCTTGATTGAAGAGTATCGAGGGAGAGTGAATTCGGTGTGGATGATCACTGGATCAGGAGTGACTTCTGGGTTTTGTTGCCTAACTACATTGATTAATGAGGGCCATTTCTTGTCATGATAAGTCTGTTGTAATGTTGTCGGGGGTTCGTCTTCTGGAATCGATGGCAATATCAGATAATGGCAAAGAATAAAACAGCCATTTACAAAAAATTCTATGTGTCCGTTTACCTTTTCCATTCAGAATTCAGAGGTTTACCCTGCATTGGTTTTGAGCTTTGTGGTCTTTTCCTGGAGAATTGATTCCCGAAACTATTGCAGAAGCTTATCTGCCGCCATTCTAGTGAGGAACTTGAACCGTCAAATGGCGATGCTATTGGAATCTCAAACTTATTTTCGTTCATTCCGCAAGTTAATATTTCCCAAGGTGGGCGACGTAAGAGGCTTGGTTGTTCCCAATACAGACTTTCTACAAGTCAGCATGGGAATGTCCAAGAAGTACTAGTGCTCAAATTTATATAAGATAGTAAGCAGCTCTTGAAAACGGCTAGCCTTATCTTGTCCTTTGCTCGTTTATTGTTGGAGCTGATGTTCATCTCAATTTCTGTTGCTGTAAAGACCAAGCCCATCATGTAAGTTTCTTATAATATTTCAATAGATTGTCAGGTCTTACATTTCATTCTTCTTCTTAAGAATTCAGGTCTATGATGATTTGCAAGGGT
This sequence comes from Bassia scoparia, assembly GCA_008642245.1. Lineage (NCBI taxonomy): Eukaryota > Viridiplantae > Streptophyta > Magnoliopsida > Caryophyllales > Amaranthaceae > Bassia > Bassia scoparia. The sequence goes on from SNQN01004362.1 coordinate 12,592, forward strand.
CCTTTCTGAGGAGATCGTCTTTCTCCTACGAAGCCTGGCGGACAATAGATCGTGCTATGTTTGACAAGATTTCGATGGGGCAGAGTATGTTCCGCATATAGGAGATATGCACTCGGCACACTGAACGCAACTGAACACTAGAGAAAGACTTGTACGAGTACTTTTATTGTTTTTGTTTTTTTTACTAGAATCTCGTCACCTATTCACATGACTCATGATATCGTTCTATCCATGTTTAGATATTTTCAAGGTGTCCAAATATATGGACTTGAAGTTTGTTGGAAATTTTCAATGATTGGCTCAAATGAAGGATCCAAAGTCCATCAGTCCATACTCATGACCAGTTGGAAGGACATCTGAGTATTGGAGGTCAAATAACCTAATCGAGACGTCTGTGTAGTTTTAAATGTCGTGCTGTTATGAGCTTATGACACTATGTAAAAGATTACAAATATTCATAGGCCAAGCTGGCGTTCTCACCTCAAGATTTTACTCCTACTGTTCATCAATTTCACTGTGTTACTCTGACAAGATTAAGTGTTACTCTATTCGTGTCCAAAGTCTTGATTGGGCTTCTTTAGAAGAAAGTCAAGTTTTTTGTAAACAGCAAGCTTGCTTCCTGTGTTAGACACATGTGATTTTTGAGTATCGTGACTATATGAGGGTTTCAATAATACAGAGTATGGGAGGTGACAGCTTTACTGTAGAGAAGCATTTCTAATTGATATGTTTAATGGAATTGAAAGTGTGTCTCATTAGAGAAACAAGGTAATGACTGTTTTTATTAGCCTTTAACAGCTTACTAGCTTATTTTTTAAAACAGACACGGCGATAAAAGATGGTTTCTACTTGAACGTCCATTCACCAGACTGAGTTTACTTGGAGCCCGAAGATTGAAGAGTTCGCGGGTAGACTTATTCATTCATCTCTTTTAGTTTGTTGATCTGTCATACACCAATACTTTATAATCAATTTATTACATTGTAGATATATCAACTATATGGATATCATTTTTGAAGTATTTCATTATCCCCTGAAGGCAGTCTGGCAACTGCAGAGTTTCGCTCGCGGCTGATAGGGTTATCTAATTGGTTCCACCACCCAGTGTGGACGGGATCATCCGGAGTTTTGTGATTCAGCTGCTCCTGGGGGTCCCTGCCAGTAAGCGCTGGGATCTTGCCTGCGGATGTAATTTGGCAATAGCAATGATTCCGAGCACTGAGGAATTGGGTAATATAGATGCAGACAAATTTTACATGTACGGTTTTTCTTTTCTTTTGCCCTCTGCTTTTCCTTGCCAGCTTTATGACCGAATTCCCTCTTTATTTCCTGTGTATACTTGAGTTTTTTTTTTTTTTTTTTTTTCAGTGCTAGATATTAAAGATTCTTGTCCAGATAACACTTTGGGTCTATTTCTTGTAATCAATGGCTTCAAATGATAAAAATTCAAAGCAAAAAGTAGAATGGTAGATAATCCTGGTTTTCCAACTGGTTGTATGATATGTAATATTTTGAGTATCCTCTGTGTTGTTTGTTTTCTAAAGAAATCTGGTGATAAAAATTCTTCGCTATTATACCTCGAGTTGAATCACCCATATGAAAAATAAATACTATCAAAACTGGTTCCAGTCGTTTTAAACTTCAGTTTGCAAGAATAATTTTGCAGAAGCTAGTGTGTAACATGTACTCTCTACTTGTACACATTGATATAAGTTGCATTCTCGAGTGGAGGATAAAAATTCTTTTGTATGTGGTCCTTTCTAATGTAATCAAAAGATTAGAATCCCGCCGGTCGATTAAACTACAACATGCACTTTAGTTCATTCTGTTTCTGATTTAAGTAGTCTGGGGAGGCTTAATTCAAAATGACTCTATCCTCTATTTGGATTGAAGAATTGTGAGTAAAAGAGGGAGAGAAGAAATGTGGCAGGGTGAAGTATCTTTGATGTGGACTACAAAATGAAGAAGGAGGGCATTGGAGGGGATAGAAAAATGGAGGGATTAATTGTGAGAAAATGATCTCTCCAAGCCCAATTAATAGAGATTTGGAAGGAAAACTTGTGATTCTGGCCCTCCTTTTCCTTTCCTTTCCCTTCTTCTCCTTCATCAACCTCGCAATTTTGTCACTCCAAATAAGCCTAGTCTTCAAATTGATATATGAACCAACTTAAATTAACATTTACAGATGTGAATTACATGATACAATGCGGAAAGCCTATCCATGAACTTCCGTTAAGTTTATTTTGAAATACATAAGTTAATTGGAGAAGGCCAGTTGAGAGCACAAAGAATACAATTAAGAGAGAAATTGCCTTGAATTATCTTGTTTAAGAAACACAATGTTTCTCTCTCAGTTTGTATAATTTGCAACCATGTTTTTTCCATTGTTAGTTTAGGCGGGTGTTTGGTAAACAGCTTTGGTGGTTGGCTTTTGACTTGTCAAAAGTTGCATGCTACCCAACCCAAAAAATAGTATTTAGTAACCACTAGTGGACTGGCTTGTTGACTAGCTTTTAAGCCAAACCCTGAGAAGACTATTGGGTAGCTTCTCAAATGTGGCTTGTTGGCGTCATAATACCAAATGACAAAATTACCACTCATATTTACTCCAAATCTCCTTAGTCTTATTTCTCAATTTTTTACGTTGCATATTCATTTCCATCTAATCAATTTACTCTCTACACTTATTCTTTTTTATTTTTATCGTCTTTCATATGATGAAAAGTGTAGATTTGAATTTTTATATTTGGAATCTTTATATTATTTATAGATCTGAAGTTATGGTATTATAGGAAAAAAAAAAAAAAACAATACCGATCATGTTCTGTTTTTATGCAATTGATTCCAAGTATAAGCCTGTGTATTTCTTTTGATATTCCAGCACAAACAGGAAGATCTATTGTTCTTCTAATAGTGCCTAACTAGTATTGGCCCAAATGCACATCGGTTTTGAATAATTTAATATATTTTCCGTTATAATTCTTATATTCCACAACAATATCTTTAATTTTTCAAAATTCAGTTATACTTAATAAGGTTATATAAATATTATCAAAATTATATTATTAGAATCATCATTTTCAAAAGACCATTTCTCATCTTATTATACTAAATAAATTGTTTTTGTTTAAAGTTTTATGCATTCATTTAATAAGGAAATATGGAGGAAATTTTTGAGGAAGAAGAGGATGGGATTGCCTTATTTATAGAAATATAGGATTAGGCTTGTTTTAGTGCTTTTATGTTGATTTAATTCTTATTGTTGTATATGGCTATTATAAATATATTAATTAATTAGTAATTATTAATTAATTATTAATTATTAATTATCAAAAATGAATAAAATGTAGATGTCCTAAATGTAATTTTGTACATAAAAGCCAATAATCTAGCAGTCAACCAGACCAAAGTACTCTAGCTAACGGGGGCAAACACCGTTTACAAAACACCCCTTAATTTAATGGGTATGTTGACTGATTGTTTTCAAATTGTGTATGAATTGCACTAGCTTCATTTATTGGCTGATTTCCTTATACATGCAAGTTTACTTCAGGGACCTGAAGGAAGTTCTGTGGATTTGACTATCCGTAGCAGGGATGAGATAAAACACTGTGGTGCTGAAGTAAGTACTCGTCTGGCTGTCTCTCTTTCTTTCTCTCCCCACAATTCCTCTTTCCTATGAGTCCTTGAACCATTGTCTTTATGTTTTGGTCCTACTTTTGGAATATTTTAAATACCACCAGGGCCAATGAGAGCTAGTACAAGTGCTGAAATGCAATTATGTTTGTCATGATGATTTCTAAGGTTTTTAGTCCATCTTGTTCAGTCTAGGAAGGGTTTTTAAGCTCTTCATGAATTAAAGGAGCTTTGCTAACTTTTCGCTCTTTCAATCTAAGTCTTTGCGTGTTCATTTTGGCATCAAAAAGCTAATTCCTGATTTGATTTACAATTCTAAGTCAATTTAGTTGTTTCTTCTAAACTTTCTGGCTAATGCTGCTTTTGCGTTTACCGATTAATATATCTGCTTGAGTGCTTGTACCAAAAAAAAAAGGGGCATTATGTTACTGTTCTTTAGCACTAGTATTTTACAGTCTGATTAATTGACTGGAATCTGGTTCTAGGCGTGAGAGAATAAATCTGAACCCAGTAACATCAAGGCTATGTGAGATGCGTGGTTCAGCCAAGAATGGTTCTTCAAAAGTTGGATATATCAAATTAACATCCTTCACTCAGAATGCTTCAGGTGAGKCTTTTTCTGTAATTGCTTGTTGCTTTATTTCTGTTTGTGATAAGATATTAAGATGCCTGTTTCTAAAATAATAATAATAAAATGATCCCTCTGCCTGCTGGCCCTGTTCACTGTTCATTTCTTTGTGTTGGTTCAGTTTTGATATATTTGGTTCSTATAGATAGTTTTATGTTTTACTAAATGCTGTCATGGTGTCTGTCGTGTCTTCGGTTTTGCGCTTGCTTGTCCAGACTGAACCGTAATAATTCCTGTTTCTGAGAGAAATGTTTATACCACCCTCAATAGACTTTTAGCTGTTGAACTTAGTAGTTGATGACATTGTTAAAATCGCAAAATAACATAAAATTCATACATACAATTTTCACGGACTTAATTATGTTAATTCATTTTACGACTTTTGCATAAATTTTGATATTTTTTCAGATGCAGTCAGGGAAGCTATCGATACACTAAGAAGTAATAATGTTAATGCTTTTGTTCTGGATCTTCGAGATAACAGGTGACCAAAGTTTTACATCCCTTTTTTCAAGTTATACTATGAAAAATTATACAGCAGCTTTTACATTTTGTGTAATTTCTACAGTGGTGGCTTATTTCCACAGGGGATTGAGATAGCCAAGATATGGTAAGTCAATGTTAATATACACATACTTGCCAATGTTTTGAATATAATCGTTGACTAAGCTGTGTGTTAGCTGATGGTGAAAGATTATGAGCTACTCCAAAGTGATAAGTCACAAATGGAGGAGCATGTTTTGTCAACCAAGGAAATGAATGGGTAGAAGCATGAAAAAATTATGAACTTTTTCCRATTTCCCCTGAATTAATTAAGACACATTTCATTTGGTGCTCTGCTTTCCAAAACCAAATAACATTGTATTGATTGGAAGTGGAGCTAGGTCTTCCAAGAGCCAGATACACCAAAACCTCCTGCAGGACTGTAGACTGATTTATGCTAATGAATTACCTGTATATCTCTTTCTACTGTGTTCATCTTCCTTTCCATAACCCATTTCCCTGTTCTCGATAATGTAGCAGACGATTTGTGACTTAATTACTCAATGTCAAAGTGTATTAACCTTTTTAAAGATCTATTGAAGTAGATWTGATAGATCATTTCCTGGCGAATCAAACAACCAAATCCAATTTGCTATGAAGCCTTAATCCTTCTTTTGCACCCCTATCCCAATTTCCAGAATTCGTTGTCACGTTCATGCGATAAAAATAATACATATGAACAGTAACTTATGTATTTGAGATTGTTCTATGCTATATTATACTCACCTTTCAGTCATACATTTGTGCTCTACCTTTTTATGTTATAATTTAAGATCTCAATGACTGAACACACTTGTCAATCATAATTCTATGTTTAGTTGGGAGGGAAAGAGGAGTTGGAAATTGGTTTGGCTGGGGAATAGCGACTCCCTGTTGGTCTGGTTTGTTGTAGCATGAGCAACAGAGTAACTTGAAATAGGCAGGCCCCAAACTGCCAAACATCCTTAATTTTAATTAAAAATAATTTTCTTGGGCCATGGAAGCCTGCAGTTTCCTTGGACCTCAACTTCTTTTGCGGTAATGTAATGCTTTTGCATTTTTAGGGTACAGTGCCAGAGAGTACCGAGTTATTAGTGTTTAGGGTGTCATTTTTACTTAGTGTTTTTTTTTGGGTGTCATATTCCATTAGTTAAGTATCCCCATTATCTGTTGTATTTAGGGTTATTTGGAGATAGACTCTGTTAATATGTTATTGCATAGTTAAGAAGTTGAGGCTAATAGTTCCGTTGGTCTTCCATTGCAAAACCCTTTTAGAAAACTTGGGTTGTTTTGAAATTTGATGTTTTATTAACTTAACTTTTTTATACATATGTTGTTTTCCATTACGACATGGTTGATGATCTTATGTTTGTTGCTATCCAGGTTAAATAAAGGAGTTATTGTGTATATATGTGATAGTCGTGGTGTGCGGGATATATATGATGTTGAAGGGAGCAATGCAGTAGCGGCTTCAGAACCTCTTGCTGTTCTGGTAAACTTCTGTTAAATGTTTTCATTCCTACAACCAACCAACTACAAAAAATGTTGAATATTCCTTTGCATACATGTAAGATCTTGAAGAAATAAAAAAACCATTTCTTTATCTCTATTACATAAGGGAAGGGGAGCAATGGTGTCCCCTTCAAAATGTCCATTATAATACCTTAATGATTGTTTTTTTTAATAAAATTATCTCTATTACATAGGGAAGGGGAGCAAATGGTGTCCCCCTTCAAATGTCCATTACCCTTAAACGATTGTTTTTTAAAAAAATTATCTCTATCACAATAGGGAAGGGGAAGCATGGTTCCCCCTTCAAATGTCCGTTATAACCTCCTAAATGATTGTTTTTCTTTAAAAAAATTATAATCTCTTTTTACTTTTCAATTGTCAATTTGCCATAAATTTTGAACAAGTTAAAAAATGTATTGCATTTGAAATTTCAACTACATACTACTAATTAAGCAATGTTTAGAGTGTTTTCTTTTCTACCATAATAAACATGTTACAATAAAAATTACATATGTTAGTTACACTAATAATAAGAATTCAATTGACAAAATAATTTGATATGATTGACACAATTGGAAGAAATGTAAAACTATTAGAAAAATGTAAAACTTTTTATTTTTATTATAAAAGTTACACTAATCAAATGATATTGATGATATCATACTTGGTGGACCAACTTCGAAATTTAGTGTAGTTGTATCGTACAACCGACTGTACTATAGAATTTGTCTACTAATTATATTTCTAACATTATTATTCACTAATCTATATTATTTAAGCACAATTTTTTATTTTCAACATTATATTTCTTTATTTTGCATACTTCATATTTGAATAACGATGAATAAATAGCTAAAAACCAATGAATTCTTGATAGAAGAAAATTTTATAAACATTTATTTATTTGGTATGTAGTCACGCACGCATCGCGTGCAAACAATACTATTCATTTGTGTAATTGGAGGCTTTGGAGCTGATATTGGTGTACGATATAGGGTGTGGCATTTGAACACTTCATGAATCATGATATGATCTTTTGTTTTAATATATAGGCAGAGCAAATACATGTGAATATGTGATATCTTTCCTTTTCCTTCTTAGGATAGTATGCAAAAAAATTAGATTAATCTTCTCTCAAAACCAAAGAAAAACCTTTATACTTCCTCCATATCGTTTTAATTGCAACAAAGAGAGAATTGCGGACTCCTATGCAAAAGATGTAAAAGATAATTAGCTATGCTTAATTGTACTTGGTGGTGACATAAAGCAAGTTGTTAATAACATGGAGGAGAGAGGTAGTGGACCCCCATTTGGCTAATAAACTCATGCACATGGGTTTTGGGGGAAACCAAGCAAAACAAAGTAATTTCAATACAATTTTTTAACCCAAAATAGGAAGTTTGAGTTTGCTGCAATTAATATGATWTTTCTAAATATGATACTTGTTGCAATTAAAACGATACGGAGGAAGTACAATTCTTTTTCCTAACAATGTTATCACATTGTCAAAATCCAGTAATTACTTTTTTTCTTAACAAAAAAAAAAAAAAAAATGTTATCGCATTTACTGGAACTGTAAAACTCATCAAATGTAACCTTTCACATGACTATGCTGGGTCAAAAAAGTGCAGCAAATGAGGCGTTTATAACCCCAGCAAATTAGCATTATTCCAGTAGCAGTGTGTTTTTTAATTTTAATTTTAATTTTAATTTATGTGCATGTTTTACCTTATGCAGTCGCTTGGTATTATATTATGCAATATATCATTCATTTAGTTGTTTCCTTTAATTTTGTTCGGGCCATATCAGGTGAATAAAGGAACTGCGAGTGCTAGTGAAATATTAGCTGGTGCTTTAAAGGACAACAAACGAGCTGTGGTGTTCGGAGAGCCTACATATGGGAAGGGGTACTTTCTTTTTAGACTCTCTTCCACCATCTTAACAATTCCTTTTGAAGCTTGTTTTATTTTTAATCTTGTAATCAAGTTATTAGTRTCCTCGATCCAAATGAAGTAACATAAAGCTAGAATATTCTTTTGCAGCAAGATACAGTCAGTTTTCGAGCTATCTGATGGTTCTGGCTTGGCAGTCACTGTTGCTCGCTATGAGACTCCTGCTCACACAGATATTGACAAGGTGTTTGTCCTTACACCTTGTCAATATCTGTGTGAGCAGGAGTCTCATAGCGAGCAACAGTGACTGCCAAGCCAGAACCATCAGATAGCTCGAAAACTGACTGTATCTTGCTGCAAAAAATATTCTAGCTTTTGTTACTTCATTTGGATGAGGAAACTAATAACTTGATTACAAGATTAAAAATAAAACAAGCTTCAAAAGGAATTGTTAAGATGGTGGAGAGAGAGTCTAAAAAGAAAGTACCCTTCCCATATGTAGGCTCTCCGAACACCACAGCTCGTTTGTTGTCCTTTAAAGCACCAGCTAATATTTCACTAGCACTCGCAGTTCCTTTATTCACGCTGATATGGCCCGAACAAAATTAAAGGAAACAACTAAATGAATGATATATTGCATAATATAATACCAAGCGACTGCATAAGGTAAAACATGCACATAAATTAAAATTAAATTAAAATTAAAAAACACACTGCTATGGAATAATGCTAATTTGTGGCGGTTATAAACGCCTCATTTGCTGCACTTTTTGACCAGCATAGTCATGGGAAAGGTTACATTTTGATGAGTTTACAGTTCCAGTAAATGCGATAACATTTTTTTTTTTTTTTTTTGTTAAGAAAAAAGTAATTACTGGGATTTTGACAATGTTGATAAAGTTTGTTAGGAAAAAGAAATTGTACTTCCTCCGTATCGTTTTAATTGCAACAAGTATCATATTTAGAAATAATCATATTAATTGCAGCAAACTCAAACTTCCTATTTTGGGTTAAAAAATTGTATTGAAATTATTTTGTTTTGCTTGGTTTCCCCAAAACCCATGTGCATGGAGTTTATTAGCCAAATGGGTCCACTACCTCTCTCCTCCAGTTATTAACAACTTGCTTTATGTCACCACCAAGTACAATTAAGCATAGCAATTCTCTTACATCTTTTGCATAGGAGTCCGCAATTCTCTCTTGTTGCAATTAAAACGATATGGAGGAAGTATAAAGGTTTTTCTTTGGTTTTGAGAGTGAAGATTAATCTAATTTTTTATGCATACTATCCTAAGAAGGAAAAGGAAAGATATCACATATTCAATTGTATTTGCTCTGCCTATATATTAAACAAAAGATCATATCATGATATGAAGTGTTCAAATGCCACACCCTATATCGTACACCAAATTCAGCTCCAAAGCCTCCAATTACACAATATGAATAGTATTGTTTTGCACGCGATGCGTGCGGTGACTAACATTACCAAATATAAATGTTTTATAAATTTCTTCTATCAAGAATTCATTGGTTTTAGCTATTTATTCATCGTTTATTCAAATATGAAGTATGCAAAATAAAGAAAATATAATGTTAAAATAAAAAATTGTGCTTAAATAATATAGATTAGTGAATAATAATGTTAGAAATATAATTAGTAGACAAATTCTATAGTACAGTCGGTTGTACGATACAACTACACTAAATTTCGAAGTTGGTCCACCAAGTATGATATCATCAATATCATTGATTAGTGTAACTTTTATAATAAAAATAAAAAGTTTTACATTTTTCTAATAGTTTTACATTTTTTTCCAATTGTGTCAATCATATCAAATTATTTTGTCAATTGAATTCTTATTATTAGTGTAACTTAACATATGTTAATTTTTATTTGTAACATGTTTATTATGGTAAGAAAAGAAAACACTTAAACATTGCTTAATTAGTAGTATGTAGTTGAAATTTCAAATGCAATACATTTTTTACTTGTTCAAAATTTATGGCAAATTGACAATTGAAAAGTAAAAAGAGATTATAATTTTTTTAAAGAAAAACAATCATTTAGGGGTTATAACGGACATTTGAAGGGGGCACCATGCTTCCCCTTCCCTTATTGTGTAGAGATAATTTTTTTTAAAAAACAATCGTTAAGGGTTAATGGACATTTGAAGGGGGACACCATTTGCTCCCCTTCCCTATGTAATAGAGATATTTTATTAAAAAAAACAATCATTAAGGTTTATAAATGGACATTTTGAAGGGGACACCATTGCTCCCCTTCCCTTATGTAATAGAGATAAGAAATGGTTTTTTTATTTCTTCAAGATCTTCATGTATGCAAAGGAATATTCAATCATTTTTGTAGTTGGTTGTTGTAGAATGAAAACATTTAACAGGAAGTTACCAGAACAGCAAGAGTTCTGAAGCCGCTACTGCATTGCTCCCTTCAACATCATATATATCCCGCACACCACGACTTCACATATATACACAATAACTCCTTATTTAACCTGGATAGCAACAAACATAAGATCATAACCATGTCGTAATGGAAAACAACATATGTATAAAAAGTTAAGTTAATAAAACATCAAATTTCAAAACAACCCAAGTTTTCTAAAAGGGTTTTGCAATGGAAGACCAACGGAACTATTAGCCTCAACTTCTTAACTATGCAATAACATATTAAACAGAGTCTATCTCCAAATAACCCTAAATACAACAGATAATGGGATACTTAACTAATGGAATATGACACCCAAAAAAAAACACTAAGAAAAAAGACAACCCTAAACACTAATAACTCGGTACTTCTCTGCACTGTACCCTAAAAATGCAAAAGCATTACATTACCGCAAAAGAAGTTGAGGTCCAAGGAACTGCAGGCTTCCATGGGCCAAGAAAATATATTTTTAATTAAAATTAAGATGTTTGGCAGTTTGGGGCCTGCCTATTTCAAGTTACTCTGTTCTCATGCTACAACAAACCAGACCAACAGGGAGTCGCTATTCCCCAGCCAAACCAATTCCAACTCCTCTTTCCCTCCCAACTAAAACATAGAATTATGATTGACAAGTGTGTTCAGTCATTGAGATCTTAAATTATAACATAAAAAGTAGAGCACAAATGTATGACTGAAAGGTGAGTATAATATAGCATAGAACAATCTCAAATACATAATTATGTTCATATGTATTATTTTTATCGCATGAACGTGACAACGAATTCTGGAAATTGGGATAGGGTGCAAAAGAAGATTAAGGCTTCATAGCAAATTGGATTTGGTTGTTTGATTCGCCAGGAAATGATCTATCAAATCTACTTCAATAGATCTTTAAAAAGGTTAATACACTTTGACATTGAGTAATTAAGTCACAAATCGTCTGCTACATTATCGAGAACAGGGAATGGTTATGGAAAGGAGATGAACACAGTAGAAAGAGATTATTACAGGTAATTCATTAGCATAAATCAGTCTACAGTCCTGCAGGAGGTTTTGGTGTATCTGGCTCTTGGAAGACCTAGCTCCACTTCCAATCAATACACTGTTATTTGGTTTTGGAAGCAGAGCACCAATGAAATGTGTCTTAATTAATTCAGGGAAATGGGGAAAAAGTTCATAGATTTTTTCATGCTTCTACCATTCATTTCCTTGGTTGACAAAACATGCTCCTCCATTTGTGACTTATCACTTTGGAGTAGCTCATAATCTTTCACCATCAGCTAACACACAGCTTAGTCAACGATTATATTCAAAACATTGGCAAGTATGTGTATATTAACATTGACTTACCATATCTTGGCTATCTCAATCCCCTGTGGAAATAAGCCACCACGTAGAAATACACAAAATGTAAAAGCTGCTGTATAATTTTCATAGTTATAACTTGAAAAAAGGATGTTAAAACTTGGTCACCTGTTATCTCGAAGATCCAGAAACAAAAGCATTAACATTATTACTTCTTAGTGTATCGATTAGCTTCCCTGACTGCATACTGAAAAAATATCAAAATTTATGCAAAAGTCGTAAAATGAATTAACATAATTAAGTCCGTGAAAATTGTATGTATGAATTTTTGTTATTTGCGATTTTAACAATGTCATCAACTACTAAGTTCAACAGCTAAAAGTCTATTGAGGGTGGTATAACATTTCTCTCAGAAACAGGATTATTTACGGTTCAGTCTGGACAAGCAAGCGCAAAACCGAAGACACGACCAGACCCATGACAATTTAGTAAAACATAAAACTACTATACGAACCAAATATATCAAAAACTGACCAACACAAAGAATGAACACAGCGAACAGAGCCAGCAGGCAGAGGGATCATTATTATTATTTTATTTAGCAAGAGATCTTAATATCTTATCACAAAGAAATAAAGCAACAGCAATTACAGAAAAAAGGCTCACCTGAAGCATTCTGAGTGAAAGGATGTTAAATTGATAATAATCCAACTTTTGAAGAACCATATCTTGGCTGAACCACGCATCTCACATACCTTGATGTTACTGGGATTCAGATTTATTCTTCTCACGCCTAGAACCAAGATTCCAGTAATTAATCAGACTGTAAAATACTAGTGCTAAAGAACAGTAACATAATGCCCCTTTTTTTTTTTTTGGTACAAGCACTCAAGCAGATATATTAATCGGTAAAGCAAAAGCAGCATTAGCCAGAAGGTTAGAAGAAACAACTAAATTGACTTAGAATTGTAAATCAAATCAGGAATTAGCTTTTTGATGCCAAATGAACACGCAAAGACTTAGATTGAAAGATGCGAAGAAAGTAGCAAAGCCTCTTTAATTCATGAGAGCTTAAAAACCCTTCCTAGACTGAACAAGATGGACTAAAAACCTTAGAAATCATCATGACAAACATAATTGCATTTCAGCACTGTACTAGCTCTCATGTGCCCTGGTGGTATTAAAATATTCAAAAGTAGGACCAAAACATAAAGAAAATGGTTCAAGGACTCATAGGAAAGAGGAATTTGGGAGAGAAAGAAAGAGAGAACAGTCCAGACAGAGTACTTACTTCAGCACCACATGTTTTTATCTCATCCCTGCTACGGATAGTCAAATCCACAGGAACTTCCTTCAGGTCCCCTGAAGTAAACTTGCATGTATAAGGAAATCAGCCAATAAATGAAGCTAGTGCAATTCATACACAATTTGAAAAACAATTCAGTCAACATACCCATTAAATTAAGGGGGTGTTTTGGGTAAACGGTTGTTTGCCCCGTTACTAGAGTACTTGGCTTGGTTGACTGCTAGATTATTGGCTTTTATGTACAAAATTACATTTATGGACATCTACATTTTATTCTTTTTGATTAATTAATAATTTTAATAATTAATAATACTCTCTCTTTTT
>SNQN01004362.1:36485-52481 GCA_008642245.1 Bassia scoparia
GGGCAATTAATTATTTTAAAAAAAGTTTGAATCTGGAAAACAGGAATGGTGAGATAAAGGAGTAAAATGAGGGATAACTAATGCGGTGAACGCAAGAATGTGTTTAAAGTTTCATTGAGAATTACTTTTCTCTTGGGAAAATTTTTTTAAGCCTTTGAGAATTTATGCATTTCACAAACAAACAGAAGGAAACACAAACAACACGACCAAGAAAAGAAAAAGTTGATGCATAAAAGTTGATATAGTGATGATAATTAGAAGAAACAAAAATCAGGGAAACATACCCGCTGATATTGTGTTACTCTAATTCCTGTGTTTCCTTCCTGCTTCAAAAGCCATGACTGGAAACAATGTTTTTAGTGATTAAAGATGGGAAGGGCCAGTAAGTATAGGTATCAAGAGCTACTATAAACAAAGGCTAACTTTGTGTCTCTCTAGTGCAGCTTTGCGAACTCATGCCTCCATATATCTGGAACAATTCAAGATTAGAGTAAGGGAGAATAAGATATTGATGGAAGAATTCAAGCACCGAGAAGAGTATACCAGGAATATCCTCTCAGAAGCAATGTAGGTGAGGACGTGAAGAACACTGCAGGCAGCAAACAGAAAATCAAACCACACGGTACAAAGAGCTACACATATTCTCAATAAAGAGGGGGGGGGGGTGGGGTGGATGGAAGAGGAGCAATGAAGAAATAAAATAATAAAAGATGAAAATACCTGGGTTATTAGGAAGGAAATGCTTGAGCAATGAAACATAAGAATAACTCGAGGCAGAGATAGCTGCCAAGTACCCGTATCTTGAGTCCAAAAGAGGTTTAGTGACCTATAGGTAGATTTATTTCCATATTCAGGAAATTAGTGATGTAAATAACAAACAAAAAGTCAAAGTCAATATTTAAGACCTCAGGTCTTGGAAGTGAGTGCGAGGATGTCAATGCTGCCAAATCCTGTTTAACGGCTTCAACACATTCCGGAAGCCATAAAGAAGATTTAGCATGACATAATCCTTACATCCATACATCACTGATGTAGGAAATGTTAAGTAATAATTGGTGATGGGTAATCTAATGTTGACTCATTCAAAAATGATACTGATATGTTTTACCTTAACAGTCCAATTGCTAGACCCTGCATATCGCTTGTTTGTTTAAATCTGCAGTGAATCCATCATGAGAATGAATTCATTGACAATCGAGAGTTTATTGGAATTTCAAACTTAGAAGGTGACCAATGATCAGGACAGTATGAAACAGATATGTAGCCAATAAATTTGGGGGAATGAACATATGGCATTAATGGGAAGAGAGGGCAATCATGAATAGTGCATCATTACATCTTCAGGAACACTCGGGCTATCAAAATGCATCAAGAGGATAATTAGCGATCTCCATCAATGAACCATCAGGCAACCTGCAGCACCAAAAGAACTTCACTAAGTCCATTGCAAGTGTAAGTCTGAAAAAGAATATGTAACCATGAGATTCTTACACTGATTCGTCAAATTTCCCACGTCTTAACTGTTCTAAAGATATTAGTGCCTGTAATCATAAACCAAGCTAACCTTTGTGTCACTCTCTAGTGCAGCCTTTGCCGAACTCATGCCTCCACCATATCTGGAACCAATTCAAGAATTAGAGTCTAAGGGAGAATGAAGATATGACTAGGAAGAATRTCAAGCACCGAGAAGAGAGCTACCCAGGAATAATCCTCTCAGAAGCAATGTAGGTGAGTGACAGTGAAGAACCACCTGCAGGCAGCAAAACAGAAAATCAAACCACTCACGGTACAAAGAGCTACACATATTCTCAATAAAGAGGGGGGGTGGAAAGGAGCAATGAAGAAATAAAATAATAAAAAGATGAAAAATACCTGGGTTCATTATAGGAAGGAAATGCTTGAGCAATGAAACATAAGAATAACTCGAGGCAGAGATAGCTGCCAAGTACCCGTATCTTGATGTTTCCAAAAGAGGTTTAGTGACCTATAGGTAGATTTATTCCATATTAGTCACGAAATAGTTGATGTAAAATAACAAACATAAAAGTCAAAGTCAATATATTATGACCTCAGGTCCATTGGCAAGTGAGTGCACGAGGATGTCAATGCTGCCAAAATCCTGTTTAACGGCTTCAACACATTCCTGGAAGCCATAAAGAAGATTTAGCATGACATAATCCTTACATCCCATACATCACTGATGTAGGAAATGTTAAGTAGTAATTTGGATTGGTAACTCTAATGTTGAACGTGCATTCAAAAATGATACTGTAGAATGATTTTTTACCTTAACAGTCCAATTGCTAGACCCTGCATATCGCTTGTTTGTTTTAATCTGCAGTGAATCCATCATGAGAATGAATTCATTGACAATCGAGAGTTCTAATTTGGAAATTTCAAACTTAGAAGGTGACCAATTGATCAGGGACAGTATGAAACAGATATGTAGCCAATTAATTTGGGGGAAATGACATAATGGCATTAATGGGGAAGAAGAGGGCAATCATGAATAGTGCATCATTACATCTTCAGGAACATCCTCGGGGCTATCAAAAACTGCATCAAGAGGATATACTTTAGCGATCTCCATCAATGAACCATCAGGCAACCTGCAGCACCAAAAGAACTTCACTAAGTCCATTGCAAGTGTAAGTCCTGAAAAAGAATAATGTAACCATGAGATTCTTACACTCGTGATTCGTCAAATTTCCCACGTCTTAGACTTGTTTCAAAGATATTTAGTGCCTGTAACATCATTACCCTTCAAGTCAGTCAAAGATAATAAAAAAAAAACATTTAGCAATTACATTCAAAAGGGGGAGCATCGATGAAATAAGTAAGAGGGAGTTTGCTTACAGGAACCCAAGTGCCAACAATAATCTCAGCACCAGCAGCAGCCAGAGATTTTGCTATTGCCCAACCATATCCATTATCATCAGCTACGCCAGCAATGAATGCCCTTTAGCCTGCAGGAAATTCTCGTGAATTTATGCAAATCAGCTATGAGAATGACGGTGTGGAAATGAAGGGAACTTGTTCATAGTTTAAACTAATGCAAACAACCTGGCTATTAGGAGGAATCTACCTATTTCTTATTCATCTGGAGTAGAAATGGCTATTAATACCAAAGSGGAAATTTACTTGGATACTTCTGACCCGTATGGCATTCCCCATGGATCATGTACTTCATTAACTAATAACATCTCTTTCATAACAGGTGCATAGAGGCATACATAACGCCTCTCTCAATATTTTCATACAAGTCAGATTGTCAGAAGGGTTCAAAAACTGAAACAATGTGATTACTGATTGAAGTATGAAATGCTAAAAGTACTTATGACATAATCATTTCATGAAATAATTTTATTTGAAATAGAAAATATAAAAATAGGATGAATTCTAGGATAGGTGAGTTATTCTAATAAATATATTGAATTTAGAATCCATCAATATTTAACAAATCTCCATTATATTATAAACAAGTTTCTCAAAGAAATTTAATAAGACCATGCATCGCGAGAGAAATACAAGACAAGACAAGACAACACAACACAACACATGACTGATATTAAAGCATTACAAGCCAAATATACCAAAAATTGACCTTTTAAATCAATGGGCAATCCTCCTGCAGGCTTGTCACTGGATTCCGCCATTGACTTGATCACGCCCTTGTCTGATTTCAGGGAGGAGGTTGAAAAATTACGATGGAAAGGCTGCGAAGACGAGACATGGGTAGCACTAGTAAGCTTAGCAAACGAAGCTTGTCTTGGGTTAGCATTGCAAAATGCAACAGCGGCACCCCAAACACGACGAGGCGATGAAACACATGGCTTAGCTGCAGCCAATTGCAACCCTGGTGCTGTGGAGGCTGCCATTGCCATTATCAATCTAGTTGCTCCGGTGAAACCAATTACTAATCTGCATTTCGAGGTAATACACCCAAACACATGAATTTCTTTGAATATAAATCAGGGTGAGTCCAAATTTTACTAACAATGAAATCAAACATAATAGCTTCAATCAATTGATGAATTTCGCAGCCGTCAAAATGGAACAAAAAAAAGTGGGGAAGAATACCTTAAAAAAAGCGAAACCCAAACAATGATAGAGTATTAAGATCGAGCAACCACACAACAACAGTAGCAACGCAACAATGGCAGCAGCGCAGAGACGCCGTCCGTCGAGTGAGAGGAGAGGAGAGAGAGAGGGGTTTGGATCTGTCAAATGTTTGAGTAATGAAATATTTTGAGGCAAGGAGCAATGTCAGGTAGGTCGATCTACGTAAATTTCCCATCTAACCCACACCAAATTTCCCTTATTTATTTGTTCGATATAACCAAAGTTTAATCCTTAAACCCCAACAAAATCTCTCTACTATCAATCAAAACCCCCAAAATTCAAATACATCCATCCAACCACCTTGAAACGCAAATCCAATTCAAATAAAACGCAACTACCTCTTTTAACTTTTAACTGTTACTGGAAGCCCGGCCCATCAAGAGCAGGAGCAGGGCAGCAGTGCTGCAGGCACAGCAGGCACGTGCGAATTCGCCCAGGGCAGCGGTATTCCGCTCAGACAGCATGCTGTTTCATCATTCGGACGTAATACTGCACGCGCGGCAGCGGGGGGACCGTCGTAATTGGGCAATCCGGGCGGGACTAGACATGCATTGCCCTGACGGCAACATCCATAGTGATCAGCCTCCTCAACTATTCACCAGAGACCGGGCACGGCGACAACAAGGCTTTGAAAATGGGGAGATGAAACCATGTGGCGAACCCGACCAGCAGCACCGCAGCGGCACAGCAATCCTCATGATAGCACGCGGACCCCACCGATTTTCCCTACCACAGCGCGTAGTCCAAGACTGTACTGTGGTCTCTGATGCACGTAAGACGATCCCAATGATAGACACGCAAAAGGCCGAAGAGCATTCCTATGCTCAAGGTGAGTAGGGTAACTGTCTGGAAGTACCTGTGGGACTCGTAGAGACCTTCCGGCATGGTTCAACAAAACTTCTTTCAGACCTATACCTCATCCACACGATTCAAGACAAAGAACGGGCAGATCTGCCTATATGCGTAGAATCGCTGTCTCGACCTCCGATATGCTCGATCAGTATTGAATGAATGCCCACGTGGCCGCAAGAGAAAAAAGAAGCCAAAGGGAGGGAGTGAAACCGTGAAAACCAGATGCGTGAGATGCCGAGGGCCAGGGCAAAGGACGCAGATGTATGAAAACTCTGAGCGTTAGCAGAGCTAGATCGAGACGCTTCAAGGAACTTCATGACTCAGATATACCCAACAATGCCTCTCCCCATCTCCCCATGTCCTATGGTTCTGATTTGATTACTAGACTCATTACTTAATCGAGTGTGTTGCCGTAATTCAAACCGAATGTAGAGAGCGAGGCAAACCACAATGTCTATAATGAGTTCACTGTAAAGACTTGTAAGCAAGGCGAGATGTGCTCTATAGATGTGTCTCTATACCAAATGTCGACTCGGTGTCTAAAGGATCATTGTGAGGATAGATTTACTCCTCTATCGATGTTGTCGTTTATTTCCATTTTTGTATGGGTACCATAAATTATTCATGACCAATGGCGATTGACCGCCTCATGTACGTCCGAGGTGTGTCACCTTGGAGAAAAAGCCCAGCAGGCGGCCAGGAGGAATAGAAGGGCCAATGTCAACTAAGAAGAAAATTGCCGTCAGATAGATTCCTTGCATGGTCTCTAACTGCTTCTCGTGAGGCAGTGCTGGAATAGGCAAACTCAGTGCCGCTTCAGGGTTTGCCTGTATAGAGCACGAATTTTCAAAAGCGGTGGAACGACATGTTCAATTATACCAATGGGCTGCTGTTTTTCGTGTGAACGACACTCAGAAACAAACAGATTGATCTATACTTAAATTTGTGTTTGTGAAATAGAATAATAACGAACCAACGTTCGGGCGCAAGTTTTCGTTCTGGGTTTTGCTGTAAAAAGAAACGTAATCAAAGGATTATAACAGACATAAAATTTTGTAATTGTTGTTCTAATGCACGACTTAAAAACCCTTCATAACAAACCGGTAAGATGAGTTTGTATTTATAAATTTGAAGCCTTCTTAATATGATTTCGATAGATATAGAGTGTATAATTCTCTTAAATATATTTTGCTAAAACAAAAAGCACCGGAATTATGTGCATAATCCACTTTCAAAGTCCAATGAGATTAAAAATGCAATGAGCACACCCAAACTACAATGGTATGTATCTACGCCCCAATTTCTTCATTCACAAAACTTCCTTGAACCCCAACAACCCCTCTGAGTTCACACCTCTAAAAACTCGTTATTTCTATTTGTATATCACCATTCGGATCTAAACTCTTCAACTCTTTCAACCCACGACTACAGTCATTCAACAGAAAAGTAACCACTTTTCTCAAATATCTCAATTGGGGTAAAAACAATCTAAATGCTTGTTGTAGTGATATTATTTGACTATTGAAAATGCCATCTATTTAATTGAATCTATACTCATTAGTAATTTTTCTCAAGGAGACGTAGTACGCATTGGTTTAATAATGGTCCAAGTCTTAGAAGAAATTGATTAATGTAACCATGAAAGTGCAGAAAGACAGTTAGTCTCAGGCTAATCCTCCCATAACATCACTGACGCACACTACTTCCTCTTAATGAAAGCTTAGGTGAACCTTGTGACCAAATCAAAGCAAACCATAACTCACATTATTTTTAATCAGAGTAACAACGGGTAATTAATCTCCTTTAACAAA
This sequence comes from Bassia scoparia, assembly GCA_008642245.1. Classification (NCBI taxonomy): domain Eukaryota; kingdom Viridiplantae; phylum Streptophyta; class Magnoliopsida; order Caryophyllales; family Amaranthaceae; genus Bassia; species Bassia scoparia. The sequence continues at coordinate 43,271 of SNQN01004362.1, forward strand.
CCGTATCAATGATGGACACCACTTTTCGCTTCCCATGAATGCGACGGTTGGGTTATGAAACCCTTCTAATTTAAATCCCTCTCTTTACCTTTATTCTATCATGATTCCCACCCCGACTCGAAAACGTCAGAAAAACAGCTTGTTTTTCATAAACTATGAAATTCGGGCTCGTTAGAGGAATAAGAAGTTTGAGACATATTAAATCGATATGAGGACTTTTTCTAAGAGTCATGTCTAACAAGAAAAATCTTATCTTTTAAAGGCACCATTTTATGAAAAAACTTTATTAATATAAAAATCATAATAAAATTTCGTAGGCTTATTAGACAAATATATTTCACAAAAACCATTAAAATCTTTAATAGATAAAATCACAAACTAATATATTTTCCTTTATCTTTGAGCAATATTCATTATTATACCAAGCCCAGTACAATACATCGTAGACCTAAACCTTACCCAATTCGATCATTTTACAAACAACCTTCCTTGGGACTTGAATTCTTCCTTGGAGTTCTTCATTACCAATCAATTCACAAGGAACTCTTTCCCGTCTCCTAAGGCATTCCCTTGCTCCATTAAAACTTCGGCTAACATCCGAACTCTTCTAAACCATATCACTAAACACTACCTATTAAGATATTAACATAAGAGTTTGCTTTCTTAGTTGGATGCCATTCCATCAAAACAATTTAAAGCGCTTCAACATTATCCCCTTCCCACAGACTACCCATAGCTCTTTCCCGGGTCCCTTAGAATCAAGTTCCATAATCACAATGCAAAAAAAATCATACATAACGCGAATATATAACAAATATGATGAACATAACTATCACCTGAGATCACTATCTAAAATATAAAATAGCCTTTACAATAAGCGAAAAGATCATACTCCAGCAACCTCCCGAACCGATCGATTCCTCCTTTGATACTCTTCAAAACATAGTTTTTGCAAGTCTATCCCATAAACCAACGATCTCGCCCGATACATTTTACGTAACACTTAAAATAACCCCTATAATCATCCTTTTCTACATCAATACCTTACCTATTTAAGCAAACGTTCGGCAACGCGTCGGCCCCTCCATTAAAGGTTGCTTCTTCTCCATTTTTCTCTCAAACCGATGTTCATCCCTGGGTAGGAGGAATTAGAATACACGACTTAAAGATAATTGTTTGATATTCGCGAATTAAGTCTTTTTTCTTCACCAACAAAACTGGAACCGAAACTTGCACGCCAAATGCGTCTATCAACAACCAAAAAGCCCTTCCAAAGCATGTATGCGAGCAGTTTAATAAATAGAAGCGTAAGTGAAATAGTGTTCCAATTATAATGGTTGAGTTATTTCCCGCCACAAAATTCAATATTAACGGATTCCCCCTTGTAAGACTAAATAAACCTCACAATTGAAAGCTCCAAAATTTTTTTACACCAAAGGGAAAAACAAAAAAAAAAAATTTTTCTATTTTCCATATTAAATTGTAATTAATATCATATATAAATACATTATATTTTAAGGGAAAAAAACATTTACACTCTTACTTCTTTATTTTCAGCCCTTTATGGCCTCCCTAATTGCATCACACACTACGAGACTGATGCGACCCTTCCAACCAGCTAGATCATATTGGTTTAAAACGACATAATAGAATCAACAGTCATAGACATAGTTACTAATGTCACCTTTCCCTATCACATACCAGACATCCTCAACGGACTTCGATTTATGTGTCCTCAAGTGGCACACTCCACACCCCTAAATTCAATTAACAACAAATAACTTAGCCATCCAATAAAAAAAAATACATTAGCCTATAATAATTATTAAATTATATTACTCAAACCATTTTCACTGTTATCTTCGGAAATCTATTAGGTCACCTGTTTAATGTAATCTTTTTCCAATCTTCAAAATGATCGAGAACAATAAAATGTACGAACTCACGTCTCTCCAGAACGGGCAAATTATAGCTTAATTGTTCTATTTTCAAACCCATGGCTAAGAATATCAAGAAATATGCAACTTTCTTTTACTGTACATCAAGTACTAAAACCCCATGCCAATATTACATAATTACTTAAAAACCATTAGTGTCAACCTAACTGCCTTCACAAAATAGCCTATCATTTATGTTTCATCAAGTAGCCTATAAGGCACGCTCACCTACATCCAATTATTTCTTCTCAATTTTTATATTTTTGACCGAACCATGCACCCTACTATTATCATATGAAACCTATAACTATTACAACAGTTCCTCACATCGTCCTACGTTCAACGACTCTCGCATACACTTCATTGACATTATGATATTCTGAACATAAAACAAGAAGCTTATTACCTTACACCAACAGAAGCAGAGTAAAAAATTAATGTCTATTCTATACATACATATATACACACTAATCACAAGCTAGTAGTTAGTTACTTAATAGATTGGAATTGAAAAGAGAAAAAATGACAAGTGACAGAAATTACCTTGATTATAACCCATATATATAATAAATAATCACCTGTGATTTTCTAGAATTCCAATCTATTTGGACTGAAAAATGTTCAAGGCATATACACTGAATGTGCAAAGTGCTAGTAGACAGTAGTAATTCAAACAGATATACTTAAAAACAATCAACATTCGCTCATGACCAAAGCAACAAAGGGGAATCAAACTCAGCAACACGAGATATCGGACAAACTTAGCCTAATCAACTAGCAACATTCACCCCAACATAACAAAAATAGTTTGCTATTGAAAAATTTCATAGAACAAAATAAATAAATCTCTTTAAATCAAAAGAAGGAATCTCGAATTCAAGCATCTCCTGACATCTAACAAATCACAATGAAGAGACAAATCAGATGAACAACAAACAATACAAAACCCTAAATTATTAAAACAATAGATCCCCATCAGTTAAATTGCTATCGTTAATGCATAGAACAATCGAAACCCTAAAAAATTGCAAAAAACTAAATTCTTTAGTTTATAAAATTGAAATAATCAAGATACAAATTGAAATACCTCAAAATCTTGGCTTTAACATCAATGGAAAAGTAGAGCGCACATTCTTTGCACAGGAGAAACGCGTGAGGAAGATGATTCGAGCATAATTGCAGAACAGTAAAGAGAGAGAGAGCAGAAAACTTGAAAGTTTAGAGAGGTTGGTGTTAAGATTGAAATACTATGTTTATTGAGTAAGGAAATTCTACTTGGACTAATATTTTAGATGCTGATTTGATCAATTCCGAAAATCCAAATTAAATATCCCAAACAGATATTGGCCAAATAGCCATTTCAAATGAAATGCTGAAACAAACAGCATCCATAAGAGATTGATTCTCTCTATAGGGTAAACAAAATATTATCTATAATAATTTATGTAGCTAATTGTATAGTTTAACTATTTTAACATTATTCAGTAAGAATATTAATAAAATAGACTCAAATTAAAGCAATAAACGTAGCAGAAGGGCTGACCAGGCAATTGATGGATGATTCCGTAGTACTTTTAATGGTTGGTAATGGATCAATCGTGTTAAAGCCTGCCTACCTTGTTTCAGTTTGTTAAATTGCAATTTTATTGATATCAAATTATCTGACCTTCCCTCAGCTTTTTGCAGCTTTAGTAATTACTATCCAAACTTGTTTCTCATAGTACTAATAAATATCTCAAGAAGACATAAGTAATTATTATCAGCATCGAATCTTTATTAACCCTGTACATAAGTGATGTATAGACTATTATAATTCTCTTTGCAGTGAGAGAAAGATGTCCATTCTAGCTTCTTACTTTGAAGATCAACCCGGGAGCCCAACACTAAGAACCCCCTCATCTGTCGCAATATAGCAAACATGCAATGTTCACCTTGTGCCCCTGAAAGCTTATACTCTAGAGAACCTACTTTATTAAAATGGTGTTGTTGGCATATGTCAAAGAGCATCCAGATATCCCGAAGAGTGATACTCAAAGGTGCAATACCAATCAGTAAACTATATAGCTCAGAAACACAGAAAAGAACTGAAAGGAGATTGAGTACGCTGCGGAGATTCTATGTAATGGATCTGCTAGTCTCGCATCATATGTAAGTGTTCGTTGAATGTAGTCAAAAATTGGTAGATGTTTTGTAATATGTAAGCTTGAACAAGATTTCCATATTTGGGGAGACACCAACACACAAGTTACACTTTTTAATGCATTCAAACGCAATACGCTCCCTACCGCCCCACGTGGGGGAATTAACAATTTCAAAATCACTATTAGCTGGAAGAGTCAACGTCAAGACCTTTAGGTAGAAACTCTCCTGTTGTTCCCCAACGTAAGTCTAGCAGATTAGGACCAACAAGTAATCTGTTAAGAGATGAAGTAATTACTTGTGATTATACTCTTTTGACAGAAAACTCTGAAATTAAACGCGAGTACAGGTTAGAATCAAAAAAGAGATCACGGATAATCCACATATAAAGCTTATGCTATGAGATAATATTTTAAATATACGCAAAAACTAAATCAACTAGATAAGGTTAAACTCTACATCTCGAAATCAGACATCAGTTGGCACCAGTCTAACATACAAGCATTGACAAAAACGCCATTGCTTCCAATGAAATAGGCATTATTTGCACTAGCAATATTATCAAATGAGCCATTTACCACTAGGCCTAAAATACATCAAGCTTACCTAGCGTACAAATGGCATCAGAATGCAAAACCTATGCAAGGTCACTTGAATTCCTATAGAGCCAAGATGGTGCAACGAATACCAGTTCAAGTGTGAGTTAATATCTTACATACACATAATTTGTTCCAACGGTTATGACTTGTTTAAAAGTCATTCTTGAAGTAGATCGTAACAATTTAAATACAAGAGAAAACAGAAAGATAGCTATCAATTAACTTTCCTCTATTTAGCAAGAAAACTATTTGAATATAACCAGAGTCCAGAATCAGTTAATGAGTCCATAATGACTTAACTCACAAGATTAAATTGCCTTCCCTTGGATCAGTCCCTGTACTCTGAAAAACCTAGCGTTAATTGATGTCTCTATTGAAAATCATAAGAAGACAGTATTATATCCCTATTGTTTTGACACTCTCAAGTTATGGATTATGGTTCCCAATTTCCTGTTGCGTTCAAGTAGACTACTGAATTAAGGAGTGCACAGTTAATAACCCGAATAAGTAGCCGAATCGAAAATTACAGCAAATTATTTCACTATTCGGGATCAAATACATATTTTACAAGGTTAATAGAAACATTAGGATTTTCAAGGAAGAGCAGTGATAGTCTTGTAGTACAAAGGTTTCAACCATCAACAAATTCTATTTGGTTATTGACTAGACCTACATGATTGAATATACTTTTTTCACCAATAAGCACATTGTTGAGATCCATAGGATAGCAATAAATGATCCCTATGCGATTGCTACCTTTCAAATGTATAACTATTTTGAGTATATATATGGCAAAGTACACCATTCTTGGACTAGAAATTGACTTGGAGGCAGATCAAAACGCACTGCTTATAGTATAGAATATGAGAGAGTTCTTAAATAGACAGGAATGTATTAGATTTTTAAGTCTTTTACAACTATGTAACACAATAGCACTCATAGAGGTTTTGTGAAGAGACGCTCACATACCAAAATCTCAAGCAAAAGCTATCGACAAGACTTTGTAAGACTAGATCCATTTATGATTCAATAACAGATCGAAGATTTATCAACAAAGAGAGTTTTGGAACCTCAGCAAATTTGATTACCAGAGCCAGTGCAAGAGTATTTATGAGATTTATGTTTCTACTTATAAAAGAGAGAGGAAAATACTGTTGAGGGGCCATAACAAGAATATAACAGTGGATTAGAGGTGCAAGAAGTTGAGTATTATAATTCTCATAGACATATTAGATTACGCCCCAAACGCTAATGAGTCATGGTGGTTTTTATCTTGGAGTGACCACTGATAGCTACTACTAGAGAAGCATAAAGCAAATATATTCCTTGTGTGCGATCCCAATCTGGTTTCATATTTGTGCTCATCTAAGAGTAAGTAAACAAAGTGGAAAAAACAGTGTAGCTAGATAGGAGTGTTCCAATTCAGGGAGCTTATATCAGTTAACAAAGATAATCTTTAATATGTTTACATTACAAAATGGGTAACTGATTGAGATCCCACTGGAAGCCAGCTCTTGCCATGAGATCCGAGTAAAAAAAGGCTATTTGGCATTAAAAAAGTTCATTAGTAACTGGGTTAAAGGATTCCTAGCCATTGAGAAATGGCATTCGAGTTATATTGCTGATAACAATGGTGCTTATTTGCTCAATCCAACAGACTCTTGATAGAATCTATCACACAATAAAATCTAAGAATCTTATATTAAAATGTGTATGATAGAAAGATTTCACCATATTCTGAGAGATATTGATGCGAGGTAAAGACGGTATGCTGAATAGTCAAAAGCCACATCAAGTTCGATTATTACCAGTATAAACGAGTGAGCAGGATCCAATTTGATTTGAAACCTATCTCCTCAAACCGAAGCATGAAGACTTCATACTAGGATTCTTAATTTTGCTCTAGCGAGACACATATAACCAAAATTATAGCGAGATAATACTAACAATAGATCGATTATTTACTACAAAAGTTATTTAAAAATACCGAATATAAAAATAAAATAAAATTATAAACGTTTAATTACTTTTAATGAAATACTGATTTGAATCGAAATTTTAACCATAATAATATTAACAATGGTTTCGTTTCTCAATCTTAATTGAGTCTATAGGAACTTTAATTAATTTTAATTAAAATAGAATATAAAATAATTAGTTTTATTACATAACATATCAGAAAAAAAAACTTGAATATATCCAGAAAGCATCTGTCATCGAACCAAAATTCAACGCCACACTTTCGATAAGTTAATATTTATGAGACAACTTCGTCTTATATCATACAGTTAACTTCACTAATCACATGTATATTTAATAATGCCCCACATTAAGTTTCGAATTTACAAGAACTCATATATATTTGAGAGACTCAATACACAGTCGTGGATTTGATTTAAAGCCCGTGATATGACTTTATCATTACATTTTAATTTTATAGTTCTGTTCAGGTCTTATGCCATTTCGTGGTTGTAATGCTAAACGACTGCATGACTTGTTTTAACTCCATAAAAATAATCATGGATGCGGATGTCTAATTACCTAATTGCTAATTCAAAAATCTTAGACATTTCAACCATACATCTCAGATAGCATATACTCACAAAAGATTTGGTTTTATATATAAAACAAACTATTAACTAATTTCTCTTTTACCAAAATAGTTTATTTCTATTTTGCGTATTTCCTTGAGACATGAGTATTTCAATCACTACTCACTTCACATATATATATAAGCATTACTGTTATAACCTATGTAAGCTCAAAAAATATTTTTAAAGACGTACTTTTTTCCTCAGCACCTCCATAATGTTTTTTTTTTTTCTTTATGCACAATAATCCCCTCGCACGTCAAAAAAAACTCAAGTCCATACGTAGCCCATTATTGACTATGATGGAAAAGCTTAACCTGTTAAGTTTTTGACTACAATTTTTAACACCTGTAGAAAATGCAACTATTATTAAATGTACACACGTTTCGATTGATTCTACCTAAGTTGACACTAACAAATTAGATAATATCAGGAACTTTACACAAACATGGCCTCACGAGAATGAATATAGTCCTCCGATTGATTTAGTACTCTCGAGACATCGCATCCCATGTCAGCCTACCTCTCACGAATCACCGCGAGAATTATGAACAAATATTTCATGGCCACATGCAGCACATTAGGATTAAATCATTAATCCTTAGTGAAATAATATCCCGACACTCGAATTATCCACAAAAACCCAATCCACTTTGTAAGAAAGATAATACCACAAGCCACTGTTACCATCATCAGCAATTTCTATGAGATGCAGCAACTTATATACGTCAATTGTCTTCGACAAGTGGAAATTTGCAGAATATGTCCAATTCTGACCATTTACCACCTGACTAGAGTATAAACCACTTACAATTTTTCATCACAAATTAAAAAAATTAAAGAAACATATATTGTATATTACCATATAATTAATACATAGTAAATCCATCAATATCAACCATATAATATAACATTATAGTCTTATACATATATCTAAAATACAGATACTGCAAAACAAAATATATAAAATCGAATTGACACCAATGACCTTACAATAGAAATTATAATAATAACGACATATATAAAACGCCAAAATAACTTATAACATTTTAAGAGAATATAGATTAATGACAGACTATAAAATTAAATAGAATTAATAGACAATATATTAAATCTATTAGAGAATTATTTACTGCGTAGAGCAATCAGAAAGAATAATTGGCACTGAAGATTCCGATAACTTCGACACATAAGGAGAGATACAACAACGCCTTAGGACAAGAAAAATCACGCAGACCCAATACCACCTTTTGTGTACCAGTTTTCAGACAAAATATTTACAACATATTTAACCAGAAACAAGCAGAGTGTTGAACGATATATGAACTCAGGCCCAGTATAATGAGTGAGATTGAGCCACGTTAAATCCCAATTAGTTAACAAGAGGAATCAATTGACTATGACGCTAAGTAACTAGATAGAATAATGTGATTATTTTTATCATTACTCAAAAATATTATACAAACTCCTACCCCATCATTCTCTCTTAATGTCTGATACAAGTAAAAAGTAGAGGGTTATACTCTTCCGTTAAATCTTCTAACAGACGTTGAAGTGTTCAATCGATTTTGGTGGACTTGGAAGTTAGAGGAAGCCAGCAACATTTGGCTGCTCTCGAGAGATCATCTTTTTCGCGCATACTTGTGGATTTCACGCTACCAATGGTAGTATATTCTAGTTTCTCATTTATTGTCATGATTCATGTGTTTGATTATGGATAAGATCGATAAGATGTTAGGAATAATCGTTTTCGTGGAAATTCCGCTAAATCGCCATCATATAAAAACCCAATACAGAATTTCCAGAAAAAAGAGAAAACGTGGAGAGAGGAAAGGATGAAAGAAGAAGGGTAAGAAACTCTAACAATGAGTAACTTGGCATTTGCGGGTGCATGAACCCAAGCCAAAAAAAGACACATTAAACAATTAACATGCAGTAGTTAAGA
>SNQN01004363.1:0-15600 GCA_008642245.1 Bassia scoparia
TTGTTAGAATAAAACTCAAAGGAATCGCCTTTCGATTGAATTGCTAATTGAGACAAACAAACGCGTTAGTATTGACAATAATAATATGTATAACAAATGAAAACCAAAAACCATGGAAACATTGAAAACATTAATAAAATCCTACATATTTACATGAAACGATTAAAGAGTGAGTTTCTACATTGTTTTAATTGAATTAAAACTCAAAATAATGATTAATCAAATTAAAAGAGACAAAAGGAATTGAAAAAAGAGTGAAAGAAAGGTTTTTGGTGAGTAATCTCAGATTTATACCCTTATTTCGCTTGTTGATTCGAATAGAATCGATGCTTTGAATTGAAACGAATGTGTTTTGAGTGTTTTGAGAGTGTATAGATGTGTCTCGTGACTTGTGTCTGTGAAGTGTGAAGTTGTGAAGCTGTGAAAGTCGTGTATGAAGTGAAGGTGTCCCGGACTGAGCAAGGCAGGGGAGTATTTATAGGCACGAGGCAAAACGAGGCAGGAAAAACCCTGCGTATATACGCTGAAGATGAGCGTATATACGCAGGTGGGGAGCGTATATACGCTCAACCTCAGCGTATATACGCTCCTTCACTTTGGCAAATTTGTATGTATATGTGGAGTGTATATACGCAGCATGTGGAGCGTATATACGCTCCTGGTGAGCGTATATACGCTCAGCATCTGCGTATATACGCTCACTGATTTCGTATATTCTTTCCAAAAACCTCGAAATATTTCGATTTCCTCCGATTTTATTCGTGATTTCCCTTGATTCGACGCACCTAGACACCCTTGCTCTCCAAGCAAGGATTTCTAGAATGTTCTAGAAGGTTCCACGTATTTCCGGAGTATTTTTCTAATTATTCACGTATTTTCTGCGTATTTGCGTATTTAAACATTGCAAAATTCATAGAAAATCATAGAAAAATCAGAAAAATAATTTAAAAATATTGGCGGATTCAGAAAAATGTGACGCACATGATGAAAATCAAAAAGCATGAGAATCGCCAGTGTGACTTGTTTGAAAACCTTCGAAAACCTTTGAGTTTATCGAGAAAACCGAAAGAAAATATGTTTGCCTTGTAAGTGACCTTTGCACAATAATTCCGAGTACGACCTCACGTATTTCCAACTTTCGTGAGTTCAAAGCATCTTTTCTGAGTCGAAACAAACGCGAGACGCGGTATGTTTCATCACGGATTACTCATTTGGGGAGACACATTTTCAGGTGTCTACAGTTTGGATGCAACATTCACCACACTTGGTGAATTTCAGCTATACTTGTATCCAGACGCCCAATAGGTGGGGGATAATGAGCCCCATGTATTGAGAGGCGTCTGGACGCAATACAAATCAATAAGACTTGCAACCAAACGCCCAATAGGAGGGGGCTAATGAGCCCCATGTATTGAGAGGCGTTTGGATGCAACATTCACCACACTTAGTGAATTTCAGCTATACTTGTATCCAGACGCCCAATAGGTGGGGGCTAATGAGCCCCATGTATTGAGAGGCGTCTAGATGTAGTGTATCCCATACTTGGTGAATTCCAACAACACCTGTAACCAGGCGCCCAATAGGAGGGTGCTAATGAGACCCATATACTGAGAGGCGCCTAGGTGCAAGATGAGGTGTAATTCTCCCCTTTGAACTGCTGACTCACGCCCATGGGGCATGAGACCTTATAACCTTAACACTTGTGATTTTTGATAATTGACCTTGAATGTTGACAATTGACCTTGAACGTTGACCCTGACTCATCACGTGCTTCTCACGTGACCTTGTCTCCAAAATCTCGAAAAGGCGGGAAAATGGCGATGAACAGTAATGGCCCATCAAGCTTGAAAAAGCCCATGAAGGATATACTTGCAATAAATGAATGGAGAGAGAAACAAATCCACATTCATTCAACTCATTTGTCTCATTTTCTCTTTCAAGAATCAACTTTCTCTCTCTAAAATCGCCAAAAAATCGCCTTAAAATCGCCTGTGGATTTCTGGAATTGGGCGTCTGTAATCCCATACTTAGCAAAATTTCAAATTTCTAGAGCCATCCCACCTAGGGCGTGACCTAACAGTTCAATCCTCACCTCCTTCTTAGGGCGGCTAGCAGCAGTTTTACTTTCCAATTCCTCTTGCTTTAGAGAGGGTGTAGACACCTAAATGTGTCTCCCCAAATGAGTAATCCGTGATGAAACATACCGCGTCTCGCGATTGATTCGACTCAGAAAAGATGCTTTGAACTCACAAAAGTTGGAAATACGTGAGGTCATACTCGGAACTATTGAGCAAAGGACAAATAAAAGGGGCAAAAACATTTTCTTTTATTTATTTTAATTATTTTCTATTTTTAGGTTTTCTTTTCTATTTTTAGGATTTTTTAAAATAATTTATATTGGTGATCTCCATAATTTCCACTTTTCATCACACTCTTCACATTTTTCTGAGCTCACCAGTATTTTTAGATTATTTTTCTGATTTTTCTACATTTTTCTATGATTTTTATAAGTTTTTATACGCAGAAAATACAAAAAATACAAAATACACAAAAAATACTCCGGAAATACGTGGAACCTTCTAGAACACTCTAGAACTCCTTGCTTGGAGAGCAAGGGTGTCTAGGTGCGTCGAATCAAAGCGAATCACGTATTATGGAAAATAAAATCGGAGGAAATCAAAAAAATACGCGGAGAATATATACAGACCTGCGTATATACGCAGCCTCCTGCGTATATACGCAGGGTTTTTTCCCCTCCTCGTGCCCTCGCGCCTATAAATACGTGCCTTGCTCATTCCGACGAAACACACGTCTATTCTATTCTCCCCGTCCCTAACTTGCATATTCATTCTCTCGCACTCCCATACACTTTAGACACATACGTTCTTGAGTTCTAGCATCGATTCTGTTTCGATTCAAAGAGCGAAATCAAGGTATAACTCTGAGATTACTCACCTAAAACATCTTTTTTGACTCTTCTTAATTCCTTTTGTCACTTTTAATTTGACTAATTATTATTGCGAGTTTCAATTCAATTAACACAATGTAGAAACCAACTCTTGAATCATCTCATGTAAATATGTAGGATTGTCATTAACGTTTTCAAATTCGTTTATCATCATCTTGTCACAATTTTCATTATGCATATCGTTATTGTCAATACTAACATGTTTCTTTGTCTTGATTAGCAATTCGATCAAAGGACGTCTCTTTTTAGTTTTTACTTTAACGATTTGTGTATTTGCAGAGACAAGGTGAGAAGGATATACATATACATTATTATGCTTACTAACCTTTGTTTTCATGTTTTGTTTGTACATATTCTATCACACTTGTATATATTGCTTAAACAAGACCGGAAATTATGCGTATCACATTAAAGTCAGATAATCATGGACGACCGGTTTTATAGGCACCTTATTAATATTGACTAACAATCAAGTGATCGCCTTATCCATGGTAGAAGTCATTGTTTGTACATAATAGCAACCCACCTAATAATATTAGATTAGTGCGCTTTCAAGATCAATTCAATAGGCTCTTTGAATTCAATTGTTATGACTTATGGAACTACAATGAGACCGAGTAGAGGCCGCTACATGCGGGCGGATTGGGTTACTGATTCAATCCGTACCATGTCCCCGAACCCACACTTTGGTTACTGGACCTATTTGTGGGGCCACTAGTTTGGCACCAATGTTTCGGGCGTCCGTGAATAACCTATATAGGCACGGTGGCGATCCCCTCAATTCGACAACACACCCCAACGCATTCACATGCGGATTCCATGGCTCAATTCCATGACACTGAAGCTGAGGTCACGCCCCCTAAGGCGGGGCGAAGCCCTACAGTTTTTGGCGACTTCACTGGGGATAATCACCATTTGGTGAGTGGACAGACTTGAAAGTCTCGTAGTTCCATATTCATAATCAATTGAATTTTGCTTGTGACCCTTCGAATAGGGTCATGTCCTAGGCACCTTGGTCTCAATATGGGCATGTTCTATGCTCGAGATCACCTTAAGGGGGGATTTTACCTTGGTTGCATGTGGTTAATGGATCACATGGCTAAGGTAAGTCCTATCCCGCCCATGCCGCGTATGCACGTGTTACTAGATGCGTGTATATAAGGGGTATCTCGGCCATACATCACCAATGTTGTGGTGGTGAAATTGGACCCAGCTCTACTCTTAGGCATGGTACACTATCAGACTTAACCAAGCCGACCTATAGTTCACTTAGATCCTGACCTTAAGTGAATAAATTGGATTTGTGTTTCAATCAATGTGCTTGTTAACTTGTGACTCTTCATTCAGTCCAAATTCTTAACCACCAACTAAGCCCAGTCCCTTAATCTATGGTTCAAGACATGAAGTTTGACGATCCATTAGGCCCATTTCAAAATCAATTTCAAACTCCATTCGACCTAGAATCTGACTTAGGTTCGATTCCAATCCAAGAATCTTAAATCTGACTTAGATTCGACCTTTTGAACCTTAAACCTAAATTAGGTTCAATTTCAATTCAAGGACCTTAAATCTGAATTAGGTTCAATTCAATTAAATCAAGGTTCAACCCAAGAGCCTTGAATCTGAATTAGGTTCGCTTCAACTTCAATCTAAGAACCTTAAAACTGAACTAGGTTCGATCATAGACTCAACCCTAGGAACTTTGATTCAAGGCTAGGCCCATTCAATTTCAAGTGGCTCGTAGGTCTAAGAGGTCCTTAATTCTGAAATAGGCCCATCTTAGGTTTGAATCTTTCTCGAGTCTAGCACCTTAAATCAGATTTAGGTCTAGCCCATTCAAGTCTACTTTCGAGTTCAGTTCCTTAAGTCCAGAACCTCAAGACTGAGTTAGGTTTGTTCTTAAGAGTTTTCAAGTAGACCAATCTTTTGTTTCTGGGTTCTAAAGTGTAATTTCTTGATTTCAGCAAGATAGCAAAGACTCGCAACTTGTCTCTGGGGCCTAGAAGAGTAACAAGAAGCCAAACCCGACGCGCTCCTGATCACCAAGACACTTCCATGGCAAACATCGAACAACAGCTTAACGCTATTCTAGAAAAGCTCGAGTCTGTGAATTCTCGCCTTGATGCCCAAGAAAAGAGCATTGGGGAGCTGAAAGAAAAGAGGACCCAGGAAAAACCTCTCGAGTCTGACGGGGAGGAAGAAGACGATGCTGAGACACCACTCCCTCCTCCGAAGACTGAGACGGAAAAAAGGGTGGAGCAACTAGAAGAGTTGGTCAAGAGAATGTCCGAAAATTCAGTTCAAGGGCCTCGTGTTGCTGATTATGAGATTAAGGGCCAGCTTCCTAAGAAGTTTGTCATCACTGATTTGCCCAAGTTCAAGGGAACTGAAGACCCAGAAGACCACCTCCGCACTTTCAATATCTCAATGGTCCTTAAAGGAATGAGCAAAGAGTTATTCGCTTCGGTGTTCCCTATTACTTTGGACACCCATCCATCCAGGTGGTTCAAGACCCTGAATCAAGCCAAGCTCGATGATTGGGAATATATCAAACACGAGTTCCTAAAGCAGTACAGGTACAATTCCCAGCTTCCTGTCGGTCTCCGTGAACTAGAGGCCACCAAGCAAGGTGAGAGAGAAAATTTCTCTACTTTTCTTAATAGGTGGAGGGAGAAAGCCGCTCAAATGACCAATCGACCGAATGAGGAAGATCAAGTTCGCATGGTCATCAAGAACCTTCAGCCCAAGTATCGAGAGCCACTCAAGTTTCAACCCATTGATTCATTTACTGGGCTCTACAAGGTTGGCCTCCTAGTTGAGGAAGATGTTCAAGCCCAGAAGTCTAAGGGTAACGGTGGGGGCTTTAACAAGAAAGGTGGCTCCTCTTTTTCCAACACTGATCAAGTCAGCCACATTACCAATGACAACTCTTCTAACCATCCCGGCTCTTTCAGCAACAGGCCTCGAGGACCACAAAGGACATTTTTTCCAATTGGCATGACTTATGAGCAGGCCTTTGATAGATTAACTGCAAAAGGTGCACTTGCTCCTATTGGACCCACTCCAGATCCTTCAGATGATAAGAAATCTAAGAATTGGAATCCCAATGCCTATTGCAAGTTCCACCAAGGAAGGGGCCACACCACTGAGAATTGCATCGTTTTGAAGCATAGGATTCAAGACATGGTTGAAGATGGTCGCCTCCCAGTCCCTCCAGCAGCGAAGGATAAGATCAACATTCACACCAGCCCACTTGCTAAACCATGAGTCACCCCAAGGCGTGGGTCAATGATCCGTGCGGCCTTCTCTAGATTGAGTCATAGAGTCCTAGTCCTAGCAATATATTCATTTCAATTCACTGTCTTTTGAGTCTATGTAGTCTCTTAAAATAAGCCATGTATGTTTCAGTTTTCATTCAGCAATAAAATGATTCATTTGTTTTTGGCAATATTATTTTCTAATTCTATGCAAGTCTCAACACTCATTGGCCACAATTGGTTTAATCTAATACTGATTTAATTATTGAAATTGAACAATGCCCAAGAGAGGCCTTCTTTCACAGCTCCACAAAATGACCCCTCCCTTCCATTCCCTTTGTCACATCAAATCAAAATCCCTTGCAACCTTTTGAGCCACAAACACTATCATTTAGCCTATCTTTCTTTCATCACCCACATCTACCTAACCCTTTGGACCAAACGGTGCGTAGGAAAAGACACGTGCAAAAGAAAGAAAAAAAAAAAGTAAAAAAAAAGAAGCAAAAATCAAAGTTCAATGCCAGTTATACAAAAGTCATCAAAAATGCAAATCCAAAGCTCAAAGCCCAGATCAAATAAAAAGCAAGAGTCTAAAAAGCACACTGCGCACCGTGGGTTCACTTCATGATCATCAAGCCTTTTTCAACCCTCAAACCACAGCCTCACATTACAACCACAAAAGCCCTCTCACACGAGGCATTGTCCAAATCATCATCAGAACTACGGTGGTCTGATTCCGTAAGGATACGTAGGAAGCCTCTTCTCGAGGTTCGACCGCATTAACATTAAATCATTTGAGGCCTTTTGAGTGCTTTGACTTGCTAAGAATTTGATAATGGTTTTGCCAGTCTAGAACCTGACATAGACTCATGCTTGAACCTACATCATTAGCCAACCTCGCATCTAGCCACATCTTTGACCCTTAGCCACAAATTTGACCCTTTTTATTTCTCGAACCATAGCCTATTCTTTGGTCACCTTCAAGGACTCATTGACTCAATCCCAAAGAAGTAAAGCCACCTGACCTTTGGGTTAGTACATCTTGTTGGGGAACTCATCCATACAATCTATCCACCTTCCCTATGTTGACTCTAAGCCGTAAACTACATTGTCCCAAAGTCTCGCTGGGGGGCTCGTCACCATCATGGCCCCTTAATTTCCAGTTGGGGGCTTCTTGTCTCCTAAGGCCCTATTATGTGTTCAAGTCTATTGCTATCAAGTGGAAATCATGAAAAATTCGCTTATGGACCCTGTCACTTTCCAATCAAAGTCATTGTCTCGCCAATGTTAAGTCAAGTCGATGTCAAGTTCAAGTTCAAATTCAAGCTCTAGTCACAAGTCACGTCCGAGTCAAGCCATAGTCTCATCCAAATGTCACCTTTCTCTAAGTCACTTTTCAAGCAGCACTTTTCTAATAGACCCTTTCAAACTCAAAGACTCTTTCAAATCATGTCTAGAACCAGACCTAGACAAGGCCCTTTCAAAGACTCTCTCAAATCATGTCTTAGAACCAGACCTAGACAAGACCCTTTCAAATTCAAAGACTCTCTCAAATCATGTCTTGAACCAGACCTAGACAAGGCCCTTTCAAATTCAATGGCTCACTCAAATCATGTCTAGAACCAGACCTAGACAAGACTCCTTCAAATTCAAAGACTCTCTCAAATCATGTCTAGAACCAGACCTAGACAAGACTCCTTCAAATTCAATGACTCTCTCAAACCATGTCTGAACCAGACCTAGACAAGACCCTTTCAAATTCAAAGGCTCTCTCAAATCATGTCTCAAACCAGACCTAGACGAGGCCCTTTCGAATTCAAAGACTCTTTCAAAATCAATGACTCTTGCCTCTCTCTCAATCTCAAGGTCACAAGTTACAAGTCAACATTGCATGCAATTCTCTAGACATAAAAACAGACCTATGTCGTCACCAAGGTAGTCCTTAATCCTGAATTAGGGCTATCATTTTCAAGTCAATGCTCATTTCCTCGGAAAGCATGGGATGCGTCTGCATTTCTCCCAGTCAGCCGAACGAAGAATGATCGCTCGAGGACTCAGACCGCACGGGACACGGCTACAGGTAAAACTAACCTTTGTTTTGCAGGTACCGGCGAAAAAAGGGTAACTTCAGGGTCGCAGAACGTCTTGAGTTGCTCTCCGTCCCGAATCGAATACTTTGACTTTCGTCTTACGAGACTATCGTCTCTCCAGACTCAGTCAAAGTGGGGGCTTCTGTAGACACCTAAATGTGTCTCCCCAAATGAGTAATCCGTGATGAAACATACCGCGTCTCGCGATTGATTCGACTCAGAAAAGATGCTTTGAACTCACAAAAGTTGGAAATACGTGAGGTCATACTCGGAACTATTGAGCAAAGGACAAATAAAAGGGGCAAAAACATTTTCTTTTATTTATTTTAATTATTTTCTATTTTTAGGTTTTCTTTTCTATTTTTAGGATTTTTTAAAATAATTTATATTGGTGATCTCCATAATTTCCACTTTTCATTGCATTCTTCACATTTTTCTGAGCTCACCAGTATTTTTAGATTATTTTTCTGATTTTTCTTATTTTTCTATGATTTTTATAAGTTTTTATACGCAGAAAATACAAAAAAATACAAAATACACAAAAAATACTCCGGAAATACGTGGAACCTTCTAGAACACTCTAGAACTCCTTGCTTGGAGAGCAAGGGTGTCTAGGTGCGTCGAATCAAAGCGAATCACGTATTATGGAAAATAAAATCGGAGGAAATAAAAAAAATACGCGGAGAATATATACGCAGACCTGCGTATATACGCAGGCCTGCGTATATACGCAGGTCCCCTGCGTATATACGCAGGGTTTTTTCCCCTCCTCGTGCCTCTCGCGCCTATAAATACGTGCCTTGCTCATTCCGAAAAGACACACGATTTTCAATTGACACACGTCTATTCTATTCTCCCCGTCCCTAACTTGCATATTTATTCTCTCGCACTCCCATACACTTTAGACACATACGTTCTTGAGTTCTAGCATCGATTCTGTTTCGATTCAAAGAGCGAAATCAAGGTATAACTCTGAGATTACTCACCTAAAACATCTTTTTTGACTCTTCTTAATTCCTTTTGTCACTTTTAATTTGACTAATTATTATTGCGAGTTTCAATTCAATTAACACAATGTAGAAACCAACTCTTGAATCATCTCATGTAAATATGTAGGATTGTCATTAACGTTTTCAAATTCGTTTGTCATCATCTTGTCACAATTTGTCATTATGCATATCGTTATTGTCAATACTAACATGTTTCTTTGTCTTGATTAGCAATTCGATCAAAGGACGTCTCTTTTTAGTTTTTACTTTAACGATTTGTGTATTTGCAGAGACAAGGTGAGAAGGACATACATATACATTATTATGCTTACTAACCTTTGTTTTCATGTTTTGTTTGCACATATTCTATCACACTTGTATATATTGCTTAAATAAGACCGGAAATTATACGTATCACATTAAAGTCAGATAATCATGGACGACCGGTTTTCTAGGCACCTTGTTAATATTGACTAACAATCAAGTGATCGCCTTATCTATGGTAGAAGTCATTGTTTGTACATAATAGCAACCCACCTAATAATATTAGATTAGTGCGCTTTCAAGATCAATTCAATAGGCTCTTTGAATTCAATTGTTATGATTTATGGAACTACAATGAGACCGAGTAGAGGCCGCTACATGCGGGCGGATTGGGTTACTGATTCAATCCGTACCATGTCCCCGAACCCACACTTTGGTTACTGGACCTATTTGTGGGGCCACTAGTTTGGCACCAATGTTTCGGGCGTCCGTGAATAACCTATATAGGCACGGTGGCGATCCCCTCAATTCGACAACACACCCCAACGCATTCACATGCGGATTCCATGGCTCAATTCCATGACACTGAAGCTGAGGTCACGCCCCCCTAAGGCGGGGCGAAGCCCTACAGAGGGCGTCTGTACATAGTACATTAAGGTATGCTCTAACACTTAGTTGTTTTTTTCTTGTCTTTAATAAGTGCGTCTGGACTAGGCCCCATATAAATAATGTCTTCATCAGACGACTCGCCGTCGTTCCCTTTCGGCCCTTTCTCAAGGGAGATAGTTGCCGGGGGGCGTGTGTTGGTGTCGGTGTGTGACGGGGAGCCATCGGCGCCCGCGCCTGAGGCGGTCCTTCTGGAGGATGTCCTTCCAGACAAAGTGTCCTCAGGCGAAGACGTTCCTTCGTCACATCCGGACGTCGTATCTGTAGCTTTCCATACGGATGATCCACTTTATGAACATCGTCGTTTGGACAGATTTTTTACGACGATGAGGACCGATGGAGCATCCACGTCTCAAGCAGCGCCGCCTCCACCGCCGCCGGACAGAGGGATTCATAACCATTATATTACCGCCCATTTTAGGGGCGTAGCCGATAGGAACCATGACTTCTACTCTCTTAGATACCATTTAAAACCTAACTTTTCAACTTACACTCCTGGTGTTAAGCGTACAGTGGTAAATCCTTCTCCAGGTCATCTAGCTGTGTACATAGACTGCATGAAAGGCGGCTTGAGGTTTCCTTTTCATCCTTTTCTTGTAAAAATTTTAAACAAGTACAGACTAACCATTTCACAACTGATGCCTAACTCAGTCGTGACCATTCTTGGCTTCATTGCCATGTGCAAAATTTTTGAACTTGAGCCGAACTTAACCCTGTTCCGAAATCTTTTCAAGCTCGCGCCTGTGCGTGGGAACAATTATGGTCCTGGTTGGTACAACTTCTGCACACGCCCTTCATACAGGGTCGTGGAGCAGTTGAGATCCAATCAAAAGGCGTTCAGGGGGGAATTCATTATGGTCGGCTGCAACGAAAATTGGACAGTTAACAGGAGGCCTTCCAATAGGGGCGTCAGGATTGAGTTGAATTCTGACGTTCCTGTTATGAACGAGGCTGAAGGGGCGGCTGTTGTTTACTTCCAACAAGCAAGACTGCGCAGCCTAGGCGGCGGACCTGAAGGCGTGACAGGTCATTGGCTGCCAACGAGGATGGATCTCAGTAATGAGTTCTTCTTGTCTTATGTGGGGCTTAGTCCGGCTCATGACCCTGGTATGATTGAGTCTAGTTATATACGTCTTTTAGTCTATGTCTTGCTGGGCATCTAACTGCTTTTCATTTCAGTTTTCAGCAAATCTAAATTGCTTCCAGAGACCATCAAAGCCATGGACAAGTCATCCCTGGAATACACAATGATGCTCGCCGAACTCACAGCTGGAGAGATGAACATCCCTCCGCCGCCTCCTGTAAGTACTGTTGCTTATCCTTTGTTGAATTTATAATTTTGTCGATGTCTAACTTGGGTTGTTGCAGAACCCTCGCCAGGCGCCTGTGGCCATGAACGCCCCAGTCCACGATCAGGGCGAACAGGCCAATGCCAATGCAGACGCCGGGGATGATCCCTTCGGTGACAACGAGCCCATCAAACCATCCATGTTCGATGAGACACAAGGGGAGGAGGCCCCGCAGGCGGACGAGCAGGCGTTGGACTACGCTGACTCGGACGACGCCAATGAAGACGATGATGATGACGATGATGATGATGATGATGAGGATGATCAACATCCCAGGGCGCTCTAATGAAAGCCATTCTCCGGAGGGCGCCCATCCGCAGCTGGAGAACTCACCGGCGTCTCCGGACCCCGACGTCACCTTATATCCCAAACTCTCCATGAGGCAAAAGGAGAAGAGGGTGTCCAGGGCGATGAAGAACGTTCTGACGCCCTACGAGGAGAAGACGTACAGGAGTGAGGGGTCGCCCATGATAGATGCGGCCAGAGACCTGTGGATTGAGGTATATCTGGGCGCTTAATGTCTCTATTCAAATTTGCACTTCGTATTTTCTAACTTTTGTTTGTTCGTACAGTTCTCTGGGCGTTTTGAGGCGATCAATAGAGAGCTGGACGAGACTATGAAGCAATACAATGATATGCTTGGGGACCTCAAAAAGGTCGAGAAGCTGCTGGATGATGAGAAGGCGGCTCATAGCGTCTTGAAGGATTCGGTGGAAACTCTCAAGAAGGGCCACAAGGATGAAGTGGACGCCTTGAACCAAAAGCTGAAAGAGTCTGCCACCAAGGTAGATGATCTCGAGAAGGACCTAAAGGCGGCCAAAGATTCTGTTGAGGCGTCCAACCAGGCTGCTGAGAGCTCTAAGCAGAAACTTTCCGACGCCCTTCTCGAGAAGGAGAAGCTGGAGGGTCAGCTCAAGGAAGGCGCTGCCACCTGGTTTGAGCAGTGGAGGCAGTCCCAAGCCGGCCAAGTTTACACTGGTAATATTGCTAACCAAGCCAAGGCAAAGAGTGTCGCCGCCCTTCATGAGAAGTATAAGACTGCTTTGGGCGCTCTAATCCCAGAGAAGGCTGGGGAGATCATGGCGGCTGTCCAACAGGAGATTGACCGCGAAAGGAAAGCCATGATGGAGGCCGTTAGGAAGCAGCTTCAGGCGGACCAGGAGGCGGCGGCGGCAGCTGCTCTGAAAAAGCAGCAGGATGCCTTGGCGGAGGCGGCTGAGCTGAAGAAGGCTGAAGCAGAGAAGAAAGGGGAGGCTGTCTATGAGAAGCGCTCAAAGAAGCGGAATGACAAGGGTCAGGCCAAAACCTCTGAAGGAGTGGCTGATCCTGGAAATCCGGAGGGCGTCCACCACCAGTCGGCTCCTGAAGGGGAGTCGAAAAGGCAAAAGACGTCTCACTCTTCTAAGAGCAAACAATCCTCCCATGCTTCGGGCGTCTCCCAAGCTCGTCAGAAGTGATCTCCAAGTCCTGCTCCTAGGCGTCTTTTTTTTAGTTGTCATCTCTCATCATCATTTATGTAATGAATTCGGATTTTATCCATTATTGTTGTATTTGAACTTATTGTAACTTAAATTCTAGCCCATGCATGGGCGTCTATTGACAATATCTATTATCTATGAAATTGCCGTTATAAATTTGCCAAAAATTTTGCCCAAATGTTGTCTTTCATTTCATTAACTTGCTTTATTTACAATGATGTGATTGATATGCCACAGCTCACTAGCACACAATACACATACAGATGCCCCTATGACATCATTTGTGAATAAAAAGGTAAATAAAGACAAAAAGACTAACTATGAAAGACTTAGCTCATATGGGCGTAGGCGTTCGCTGTACTTAGACGTAGTACTTGCGTAGGTTGTCGGCATTCCAGGGTCTAGGGAGGGCGTTTCCTTCTGAGTCCTCAAGGCGATAGGTGCCAGGTCTCACTTCCTCAGTGACTTTGTACGGACCTTCCCAATTGGGCGTCATCTTGCCCATGCGTAGATCCCTTCCAGTGGATTCCAACTTCCTTAAAACCCAGTCACCTTTAGCCAATGGGCGTGCCTTCACTCGACTGTTGAAGTATCGAGTGATTTTCTGCTTGTAGGCGATGGATTTCAGTAGGGCGTTTCCCCTGGTTTCTGGTAACAAGTCCAGATCTATGCGCTTCTGCTCTTCGTTGGAATCATGATCGTAGTAGCTGATTCTGGGCGACGGAATGCCTACTTCCACTGGGAGGACAGCTTCACTGCCGTAGGCGAGTGAGAAAGGGGAATGTCCAGTAGACTCCTTGACCGTTGTCCGGGTCGACCAAAGGACGCCTGGCAATTCATCAATCCATGACCCTTTTGCCCCTTCAAGCTTTGTCTTGATTCCTTTGAGTATCACTTTGTTGGCGGCCTCTGCCTGGCCATTGCTTTGGGGGCGGTTGACTGCAGTGAAACGTGTCTGGATGCCATACTGCTCACAATATTTCTTGGTTTAGGAGCTTTCAAATTGCCTTCCATTATCTGAGATTAGGACTCTAGGGACGCCAAATCTTGTTATGATGTTTTTCCAAATGAACTGCTGAATCTGGCGCTCAGTCACAGTAGCTAACGCCTCCGCCTCTACCCACTTAGTGAAATAATCGACAGCAACGATTAGGAACTTCCTCTGACCAGTGGCAGGCGGGAAGTGACCTAACAGGTCCATTCCCCACTTGTCAAAAGGTAGAGTTGGGAGAATGGCACACAGATTCGTTGCTGGCAATCTTAGGATATCGACGTTAACTTGACATTGGGGGCACTTGGTCACCAGGTCCTGGGCGTCCTGTTTCACTGTGAGCCAATAATATCCTGCACGCAACACCTTGCCTGCTAACGTCCTAAAGCCTTAGTGGCTTCCGCAGGCGCCCATGTGAATCTCCCTCAAAATGTAGTCACCCTCATCAGGTGTGACACATCTCAGCAATGGATGAGTATAAGACTTCTTGAACAACTTATCATCATGCCATAGAAACCACTTGGCCTGCCTTTTCACACGTTCTGCCTGTTTGTCGTTGGCAGGTAATTCATTGTCTTTCAGGTACTTGATATTTTGTTCCATCCAAGTGTTTGTCCGATCCAAAACCATGACAGCCCCATTGATGCTCGGCTCCTTGAGGACTTCCCAGATGATGGTTCGAGGCGTGGAACTTTCAGCTGAACTGGCTAGGCGAGAAAGGGCGTCTCCCTGCTGATTCTTAGACCCTGGTATGTGCTTGATGACAAAGTGAGAGAACTGGCACTTCAGAGCCTCAACTTTGCCCAGATACATCTTCATTCCATCCTCCTTAGCCTCGTAATCGCCTGAGACTTGTCCGACTATCAACTGGGAATCTGAGCTTACTATAACATTTCGGGCGCCGGCAGCCAGGCACATTTGCATTCCAAGCAACAAGGCTTCGTACTCCGCTTCATTGTTAGAGGCTGCAAAGGTGAATTTTACTGCGTATTCAAGCCGATCACCAACATCTGTCTTGATCAAAATCCCAGCGCCGCTCCCACCTTTCGTGGACGAGCCATCAACATATAATTCCCAAGGCTTGTCTATCTCTACCATTGGGCGGTTGGTGCATTCAACAATGAAGTCCGCAAGGGCTTGAGCTTTGATCGCTCTTCTTAGTTCATAGTCCAAGCCGTAGTCCGAGAGCTGGTTTGCCCATTCAGTCATGCGGTTAGAATGGTTTCTTCCTTCAATAATTTTCCTGATTGGTTGCCCAATGAGCACTGTGATAGGATGGGCGTGAAAGTAAGGCTTCAACTTCCTGCTTGCAATCACAAGGGCGAACACTAGCTTTTCAACCATAGAGTACCTTGTCTCCGCCCCCCTGAGCGCATGACTGACAAAGTAAACCGGATGTTGTGTCTTCTCCCGCTCGGCTACCAGGACGGCGCTGGTAGCGTTTTCAAACACAGCTAAGTAGACGAACAAGGGCTCTTTGGGTAAGGGTGAGACCAACTTAGGGAGGGTTGTGAGGTGCTGTTTAAGCTGTTGGAAGGCGGCTTCTGC
>SNQN01004364.1:13951-34034 GCA_008642245.1 Bassia scoparia
ACCAATATAAATTATTTTAAAAAAATCACAAAAATAGGAAATAATTAAGAAAATATTTTTCCCCCTTTATTTGTCCTTTGCTCAATAGTTCCGAGTATGACCTTACGTATTTTCAACTTTTGTGAGTTCAAAGCATCTTTTCTAAGTCGAAACAATCGCGAGACGCGGTATGTTTCATCACTGATTACTCTTTTGGGGAGACATTTTTAGGTGTCTACACCAGCTGTTTTAACCTCATTCTTTAGTTGATTCCTGGAGGCTGGTGGACTAAAAATTATTGAGATCTCATTGATAGGTCTCTTGGGCTGGTACCTTTTTGTAGGCTCTGGCCGGTCCTCCTTTTGAGCTTGGTCCTTTTCCTCYTGATCTTTGGAAAATTTCTTGTACTGGCTAAAGAATCCCTTCCTGATGAGGTCCTCCAAGTTGTTCTTCAGCTGCACACAGTCCTCTATGGAGTGACCTGGACATTCATGGAAATCATAATATTTGTTGGGATCTTTACCAGCCTTTGACCTCTTGGGAGGCTTAGTCCATTTGTCTTCATTTTTATGAGCTGCATATATCACTGCCTTGTCTGTGTTGAGTGGAGTAAAGCTTTCAAAGATTGGAGGAAGAGGTGTTGATGCCTTTTCCTTCTTCCTTTCTTCCCTCTTCTCCTTCCTTTTCTTCTAGGTAGTTGAGGGTGACTTGTCATCCTTCTTGCCTACAGGAGTACCACCTGGTGCTGCTGTCTTATTGAACTCCTCCAAGTTGATGTAATCATCTGAGATACACAAGGATTGGGCCAGAGTATCTACCTTAGACTTGGTAAGGTGGTCCCTGAACGGACCAGGTCTCAGACCGAATTGTAAAGCCATGATTACCACATCAGGTTTTGACCTGGACACCATTATGGCCTCCTTATTGAACCTGGTAAGATAGTCACGTAAGCTTTCATCTTTCCCCTGTTTAAATGATATGAGCTCAACTGACGATTTCTCCCTTCTGCTACCACTTATAAAGTGGCTTCTGAACTAGTCTACTAGGTCACCAAAACTGTGAATGCTACCAGGTGGAATATTCCTAAACCAGGCTTGAGCAATTCCAGTCAACGTGGTAGGAAAGTATTTGCACCAGCTTGGATCTGCAAATTCCCCAAGATACATATGTCCCTCATAAAGGGCCACATGGTCATCAGGGTCTCCAGTACCATCAAAYTTGATATGGCCTGGTATTTTGAATTTTTGAAATCGAGCTCTCAATATTTCCTCACCAAATGGTGATGAGGACGGATACCTAATTCTAGCAGCTGCATGTGTTGTCCCCTGACCTGATGTGGCTTCTGGGGCTGGCTGGCTTTTTGATGGACCTGGTCCTCCTAGCCTGTGGAAGGCCGAGAGACGATTTCCCAGTCTATTATGAACTGACTGCCCACGCTTGGTTGCATGTTCAGGTCTGGTAGTCTCTGGAGTATATCCAGCTGATTCTACCACCACCAAGCCTAAGAAACCAGTATACTGGCTCTATGGGACCTGGTGGAAATTAACATCAGACACCTTCTCCCTGCAGGAGAACACAAGGTCATTCCACTCCACCAAGTGCAGACCAAGTGGAGCATGCAATGGATGTTCTTAGACGTGCTGGGTTGGCGTCCTCTAGTTATATTGAAGTACTTCTGGAGTAGAAACCACACAGGAGCATGCCCCTTATGGTCCAAACTTACCTACTCCAAGTCATTCCACACGAAAACGCCACAGTCAGATGAGTGGGTCTAGGAGACCACGCAGACCACATGTCAAAAGGAGGCTGAGTTACTCACCTCCCCAATTACCATCTTCTCCATCATATGGGTCATCCCCATCAATGGAGGATATACATGAAGAGAATAATGAAAGACCTGAAGTCAGATATGCGAGCCCTGTACATCGTCATCATGGGAGACCAGACACATCCAGACTTGGTCCTCGACCAATATCTCTTGGATATACTCCAAAGATTACCAGGCCCGAACATGCAACAAGGCGTGGACAGTCAGTTCATGATAGACTGGGGAATCGTCTCTCGGCCTTTCACAGGCTAGGGGGACCAGGTCCATCACAAAGCMAGCCAGCCACAGAAGCCACCTCAGGTCAGGTGGCAACGCATGCAGCTGCTGGAATCAGGTATCCGTCCTCATCACCATTTGGTGAGGAAATATTGAGAGMTCGATCTCAAAAAGTCAAAATACCATGCCATATTAAGTTTGATGGTACTGGAGACCCTGATGATCATATGGCCCTTTATGAGCGACATATGTATCTTGGGGAATTTGCAAATGCAAGCTAGTGCAAATACTTTCCTACCACGTTGACTAGAATTGCTCAAGCCTGGTTTAGGAATATTCCACCTGGTAGCATTCACAGTTTAGGTGACCTGGCAGACCAGTTCAGAAACCACTTTATAAGTGGTAGGAGAAGGGAGAAATCATCAATTGAGTTCATGTCAGTTAAACAAGGGAAAGATGAAAGCTTACGTGACTATCTTACCAGGTTCAACAAGGAGGCCATAATGGTCTCCAGGTCAAAACCTGATGTGGTAATCATGGCTTTGCAATACGGTCTGAGACCTGGTCAGTTCAGGGACCACCTTACCAAATCTAAGGTGGAWACCTTGGCCYAAGCCATGCGTATCTCAAATGATTACATCACCCTGGAAGAGTTTAACAAGACTGCAGCACCAGGCGGCACCATTGTAGCCAAGAAGGATGACAAGTCGCCCTCAACTGCCCAGAAGACAACGAAGGAGAAGAGGGAAGAGAAGAAGAAGGAAAAGGCAGCAGCACCTCTTCCTCCAATCTTTGAAAGCTTTACTCCACTCAATAAAGACAGGGCAGTGATATATGCATCTCATAAGAATGAAGACAAATGGACCAAACCACCGAAGAGGTCAAAGGCTGGTAAAGATCCCAACAAATACTGTGACTTCCATGAATGCTCGGGTCACTCTACAGAGGACTGTGTGCAGCTAAAGAACAACCAGGAGGACCTCATCAGGAAGGGATTCTTTAGCCAGTATAACAAGTTTGCCTAAGATCAAGAGGAAAAGGACCAGGCTCAGAAGGAGGACCGACCAGAACYTGCTAAAAGGTACCAGCCTAAGAGACCTATCAAATAAATCTCAGTTATCTTTGGTCCACCAGCTTCCAGGAATCATCTAAAGAATGAGGTTATAACTGCTGGTTGTTCCAATACTTATCAGTCTGAATGCTTAGATATTCCTGAAATTAGCTTTGGACCCCAAGATTGTAGAGGATTAGTCCAGCCACATAATGATCCTTTAATATGTTCTGTCCAAGTGTGTAATCACCTAGTTCATAAAGTCTAAATTGATGGTGGGAGCTCTGTCAGTGTCCTTTATTATCTTGTCTATCAAAAGATGAGGCTACAAGATAAGAACATGGAGCCCACATCAGGCCCTATTACAATTTTTTCTGGAAGCTTAATCCATCCAAGAGGAGAGATTAATCTACCACTCACTCTGGGAGATGAATAGTTGGGCAGGACTGTACTGATTAGGTTTCAGGTGGTAGAGGCCTACTCACCATACAACATCATAATGAGGAGAATATTTATGAGTGCATGTAAAGGTGTGGCATCCACATATCACTTGTGTTTCAAGTATGTAGCAGACAGTGGTAAAGTGGCAGTCTTGAAGGGTTCACAGATAGCAGCCAGGTCATGCCAGTTAACCCTGGTCAAGACTTCAAGGAAGGAAGACTCAGTACGGCTTAGAAAGCAGGTTGTTGACATGGAAGCAGAGGCCAATCCTCAACCATTGAAGAAGAGAGTAATCAAGGTAACTGGTCCAGACATAGTTGAAACTGAACCTCAAGAATCAGGCCAGTTTTCTATTGGGCCCCTGATTGAATTGGACAGAGTATCCATACCTCAACCTGTTAAGGGTACAGAATCAATTCCCCTTGTTGAAGGAACTGAGAGAATGGTAAAAATCGGATCATACTTGGGAGCTCAAGAGAGATGCAATCTAATCAACTTGCTCAGAATGCATGAGGATGTGTTTGCTTATTCAGCAGATGAGATGTCCGGGATTGACCCAGGAATAATATCACATCATTTGTCCATTGATCCATCTAAGAAGCCATTGAAGCAAAAGAAGAGACACTTCTCATCTGAGAAGAATCAGGCTATTGAGGCAGAAGTAAACAAGCTATTAGATGCAGGATTTATTGAGCTATGTCATTACCCTGATTGGCTAGCAAATGTGACGATAGTAGGAAACCAAATGTGACATGGTGAATGTGTGTAGACTTCACTGACCTCAACAAAGCCTGTCCCAAAGATTGTTATCCTTTGCCTAGGATAGACCAGCTGGTTTATTCAACTAGTGGTCATGCTAGGCTCTCCTTCATTGATGCTTTCGCAGGCTACCATCAAATACACATGCATCCACCAAATAAAGAGAAGACAACCTTCATCACCAGTTGTGGTGTCTATAACTATATAATGATGCCATTTGGGCTCAAAAATGCTGGTGCCACTTATCAAAGAATCATGGACCAGGTCTTTGATACTTAAAGAGGCAGAAACCTGGAAGTGTATGTTGATGATGCAATTGTAAAAAGTGTTCATCCTGAAGACCACACTGAAGATCTAACAGAGACATTTGCTAATCTAAGAAAATACCAGGTCAAACTCAACCCTAAGAAATATGTCTTTGGGGTTAAGTCTGGTAAATTCTTGGGCTTTATGGTCAGTCAAAGGGGGATAGATGCCAATCCTGATAAAGTCAAAGCTGCACTAGATTTACCTGAGCCTAAAAGCATCAAGGACATCTAGASGAAGGATGGGTGCACTCTCCAAATTCATTGCAAGGGCATCAGAGAAATCCCAGCCTTTCTTCAAGGTACTGAAGGGGAATAAAGAATTCAGTTGGGGCCAAGAGCAGCATGAAGCATTCAATTAATTAAAGGAGCACCTGATGAAGCTGCCAACCCTAGCCTGGCCAATACCAGGTGAAACACTATTCCTGTATATTGCTGTTAGCCAATCAGCTGTCAGTGCTTTCTTATTAAGAGAGCAGGACAAAGTACAGCAACCTGTGTACTTTGTAAGTCATGCCCTAATAGGGGTAGAAACCAGGTACCCTATGATCGAGAAGGCTGCTTATGCAGTAATCACAGCAGCCAGGAGAATAAGGCCATATTTTGATGCACATCCAACTGTTGTCCTTACTGACCTGCCATTAGAGAAATCMCTTGAAAAGATTGAAAAGTCTGGCAGGTTGACWAATTGGGCACTTGAATTAACTGGGTTTGGAATCACCTTTCAACCAAGGACAACTATCAMGGCACAAGCTTAGGCTGATTTCTTAGCTGAGTGTTCATCAACCAAGAAACCACCCAAACAATGCCTTGGGTTGTCTATACAGATGGTTCATCAACAGATACTGGTTCTGGTGCTGGAGTAGTTTTGCTCTCACCAGAAAAGGATGTCATTGATTATGCCTTAAAGTTTACATTTCAGGCGACAAACAATGAAGTTGAATATGAAGCTGCTATTGCTGGATTACAGTTGTGCCTGTCCATTGGAGCCACTAGGGTATGTCTTATGACTGATTCCCAACTTGTTGCCAACCAGTACAGGGGGGAGTATGAGGTCAGAGAGCCGATTTTACAGGCTTACTGTACCAAAATGAAGGAGCTAGCTTCTAAACTTCAGTCATTGGAGGTTTGTTTAATTACCAAAGAAGAAAATATCCTGGCAGATGCACTGGCAAGGCTGGCTACAACCACCTTTCAAAATTTGACAAGGTCCATCTTTATGGAGGTGCTTCTTAAAAGAAGTACAGAGTGTGAAGCTATGTATGTTTTCCAAGTTGGTCCACCACCTTTGTGGATGGCTGACATTCTAGCCTATAAGCAACATGGCACATTACCTTCTGACAAAGCACATGCCAGGAAGGTCAGACTTGCAGCTCAGAGGTACACCATTATAGATGGGGAAATGTACAGAAAGTCTCACATCTCTCAACCACTACTCAAGTGTGTTGATCCTGATGAAGGAAATTACATCCTTAGGGAGATTCATGATGGGATTTGTGGCCACCATGCAAGTTCAAGAACCCTAGTTCACAAAGCCCTCCGTTTAGGTTATTACTGGCGAACAATGGATGCAGACTCCAAGAAGCTGGTAACAGAGTGTGATAAAAGCTAGAGATTCTCACCTTCCATCAACCAACCAGCCAATGATCTGCAGCCAGTTCTGAATCCCATCCCCTTTGCTCAATGAAGTGTGGATATCCTTGGTCCTTTCCCAAAGGCCCGGGGGGGGAAAAATGGTTAATTGTTGATGTTGATTATTTTAGCAAGTGGATTGAAGCTGAAGGGCTGACCAATATTTCAGAGAAGGATGTCAGAAAGTTCCTATGGCAGAATGTGCTAACCAGATATGGTATTCCTATCTGCATAGTGTTTGACCAATGGAGGCAGTTCGACAATGATCCCCTGAAGGCCTGGTTGTCTCAGTTCAAGATCAAGGTTACATTTTCAGCAGTTTGCCACCCAGAGTTTAATGGGCAGGCAGAGGCAGTCAATAAGCAGATCTTGAATGGTTTGAAGAAGAAGTTGGATGACAAAAAGGGTTTATGGCTCCAAGAGCTACCTAGCACACTTTGGTCATGAAGAACCACTGTCAAAAGGTCCACTGGTCATTCACCTTACACTCTGGTGTATGGGACTGAAGCCTTGATACCAGTTGAAGTTGGCTCCACCTCTCTTAGACTCTCTCAATATAGCCAATCTCAAAATGAGCAGACTTTATTAGAATGCCTTGATTTGGTGGATGAGTTAAGAGAGGATGCAGCAACTAGGCATGCAGCCTACATGCAAAGGGTGGCCAGATACTACAACAGAAGGGTAAGGCAAAGACCCCTTGCAGTTGGTGACCTGGTACTAAGGAAGTCTGCAGCAGTGCAGAAAGCTGGTATTCATGGCAAACTCTCAGCCATTTGGGAGGGACCATACCAAATCCACTCTCAGAGTATGGCTGGGACATATAGACTAATGGAGCTTAATAGCACAGAGCTGCCAAATATCTAGAATTCAGATCAGCTCAAGAGGTATCATGCTTAAGTTTGTACTTACATATCTTTGTAACTTTTGTAAAATATACTTTAGTAAGTTATGAAACTCAACCAAGTAATTAATGTATATCTATATATTAAGGAGGCAGTTTAAGCCATTTGGTTGTAATTTTTTTCTTTTTCTAGTGTTTTATTTTTTCTTAGTTTTGTAAGCTGTAAAAGTATTTCATCTCTTTTGAGATAAATACACAAAAAATCCTACTCTTTTCACAGGGTTAGGTACCAGATTGGTGAAGAGTCATTTGGTCAAAATCCTGCTCTTACTAACAGGGCCAGGTGCCAGATTGGTGAAGAGTCATCTGGTCAAAATTCTTCTCTTACTAACAGGGCCAGGTGCTAGATTGGTGAAGAGTCATCTGGTTAAAATCCTAATCTTTATGAGATAAGGTGTCAGCCTGATAATGTCAATTGACAAAAATCCTAGTTCATCAAAGCTAGGTACCAGCATGATTATGTCACCTGGTGAAATCCTATTCTTCATGAGAAAAGGTATCAGTATGATCATGTCATCTGACTTCAAACCCTGCTTCCTTGCAAGTAGGTACTAGGGTGGTTATGTCGCCTAGTAAAACCCAGCTCCTTACACAGAGCTAGGTACCATAAGATTATGTCTTTTGGTTTATTATATGCAAAAATTTGGCGTAATTATTACATGGTTGCATAAGTAAGTAACACAACAAGAAAATAGGTTTCGGCCGACCGTGGTCACTGACCGAAAATTGGTCGGTAAACACTATTACCGACCAAATTTCGGTCGGTGACCACGGTCGGATTTTCGATCGTCGATAAAAACAAATACACTGGCCRATAATCGGTCGGTGAGACTATACCGACCAATCGCTGACCGAATTTTGATGACCAACTCGTTGGAGGGAAAACATGGTTTACCGACGGTATTTCGGTCGGTAATACCGATCGATTACACGATCGGTCGGTAACTTTATTTTTCCCTCCATAATAATGGAGGGAGACCATGGTTTACCGACCGATTGTAAAATCCGTTGGTATTACCGACCGAATGTCGGTCGGTGAAACATGGTCTATCTCCATTTTTATGAACCTACGTTATTACCGACCCACTATTGGTCGGTATTCATGAATTATCGAACCGACGTTTGGTCGATATTCATGAATTACTGACCAAAAGTCGGTTGATATTTTGATTTCTAGAAATTAAAAAAAAAAGTGAACCAGTGCATATATGCACACTAGTTCCCACATCATTTTGGCTTTGGTACTACCTTTTACTATTATTATGCAGTACTTGTAATATATAGAATATACTTGTATTACATATAATAAAAGAAATGGATATTTTTACATAAATAATCAATCTAACTCTATTATTGAAGAAAATCATAAAACTAACAAAATACAAGTATATTGCCCAGGCAAMTGTCACAGAAATTGCATTGCCACTAGTTTTACATTTGCCCATTTTTCTTAAGTTTCTTCATAGCATATACATGGCCAGTTGATTTTTCTCTGCATATTCTCACCTGAAATGACAATAAACCTGTGATAAATAACAAATAGTTGTTGTAGCATACTGTAATTAACAATTGGGCATTGGAACCAAGGTATTTGCAAATAAAGGATTTGAAATATGATTAGTCTGTTGTCCTAGACTCAAAAGTCCAAACACTTGATTTCCTCTTCAAAATTGAGAGCTTGGAGCACTGACAATGAGTGTGTACAAACGACAGAAATAAAAGTAAACAAATGAAGTGCAAAAGGCAATTGATTTCAGCATTAAAAATGGACAATGGCTTGCTGACATTGATAGTGTCAAGGCACTAACTTCATGCTGTACACCCAAGAGGCCAAGAATTAAATTAAGACTAAAACAAGAAATAACAATTCTTCATCATAAACATCACCAAATCAGATCTCTGAAATGCTTAAAAGAGTAAAAGGCAAATTTCTGAAAAATTGCATATTAGACTCATCAAAACAATTAAAACTTCAAGATATACATATGGAAGCAGAAAGAATATGATATTCCCATTTCAAGACTCAAGTTATGATGGAAAAAAATTAAGAAAAACTAGCCATCACAGAGAAAACAATTCAAAACTTACTCTATATTACTTGGGAAGCCACCAGCAGATACATGTCAGAGCCAAAAGTTGAAAACTTCCACGGATAGCCAGGCAGTAAATGATTAACATCAGAAAGAGAAGATAAAAATTCATAGAATACATGTTGTAGTTCCAGATATCATAAATGATGAGCTCTGAATAAGCCATTTCTAATAGCTCATTGACTGATTGACATGGAAAACYTACAGATGAAGAGAAYCGCAGAGATCCTAGCTTAAGAATCTATCCCTCTTTTTAAGAACCCTACTTCTCTGACATGAAATTAGTCTCTCTTATGCAGTTTAGTTTAGCTACTAAAGAAATTTTGAATTCAATATGAACAAGCAATTCATACTTCATGTAGGGCATCACTTAGTATGAAGAAGGGTAGATGGTATTTTTAAGTGAGCATGAAGCCTATTGAACAAAGGATTCTTGAGACACATAAGGGCTACCATCTCAAGAAATTGGCTGCTTGCAGTGTTGTGCTAGAATAGTATCAATTAAAAATAAATCTGGCAATGCTCAGGGCTTTGTCATGTTGAGCCATCAAAAAAATTTATGGTTAACACCTATTCAGCACTACACAGGGATGTGTAATAGCGGGTAATAAGGTCATAGCTAACCTTTTCCTTTCTTTTTACATAAACCTTAAAATTGGAATTCATAATTATTATATTTCATAATTCTAGCAATTCTTTTTTGTATAATTTGCAATTCTTTTAAGATGGTATTTTTAAGTGAGCATGAAGTCTGGAATTATGTTTAATTCTAGCAGGGAATAATTCTAACAAATCTCATAATTCCATGCTAAAGCTGATGCCAGAATTAAGAGTAACCATGCTTCATTTCAAGAATAACAGTTTAGCACTAACAGCAAAATGAAAACAAGCAATGAGCTTCAAGATTGAGCAATAGTCCAAAAAAAAATGCAGCAAATCTTATAACGAACAATCAAGATTCAAGGAAAACGTTGAATACAAACACAATCAACAAATACTTATCATGTAGTGCTGCATTCAAACATACGAAAAAGCAAAATCTAACAAAAACAAAATACACCTAGATCACTAGATTGAAGAAAAATCATACCAAGAAACAAAAACAACAAAAAAACAAGAAATTATAAACTTGGAAATTAAGAGGTGCCCACTTACCAACAAGAACCAAATTCAGCTTAGCACACTGCCCAACAAAAAATGAATCAAAAACTGAGTTAATTCAGCCATAATAGCAACAAAAAATAAACAAAAAAACAAAAAAAAGGTAAGAAAAATTACATTATAGATTTGCCAAGCTTTGCCAACGCTAATAGTGACGAAAGTTTCAGTACCTAATTCAACCAGAAAAATCAGTTTTATAATTCAACCAATAGAAAATTAAAAACACAAATCAAACATGAAAAAACACAAAATTTTCAGATCTAAAAATTAGACAACACAAAAATCAGAAAAATATGAAAAATTGACCCAAAAAAACAAGAAATTCGAAAAACAAATCAAGAAAAAACCAAATGTGAAATCAAAAATAAAAAAAATCAACATAAAAAACCAAAAATTAAAAAATCAAAAAGGAACATAAAACTGAGTAATTTAAGGAGTAGATGTCAAGGAACCTGTAGAATGACCTGCTTCGCTTGCTTAAGCTCAGAACCTTACTTCTTTAAAACCTCATGAAGCTGGGTATTCAAAAAAATTCAAAATCAGACTCGAAAATCCAATTTTTACCCAAATTTCTCATTACCCAATTCATAAATCGCAAAAATAAACTCATACAACACAAATTAATCCCCAAAAAACAAACTTGAAAAATCAAATTCATAAACTCCCAAAATTTCAGATCTAAAATGAGAAGACCAATGGAACCCAAAAAAACGAAGAAGCGTAGATCTAGAAAAAAAAATGGAAGAAAAAACATGAAAACAAAAAAACACGATTTTCTGGCTCAAAAAATCTAATTAAAAAGCAAAACATGGAAGAGAACAACAAATTCTAAACGAAATAAAAAATCGATTTACTTTAAAACCAAAAAACTAGATCTATCAAAAATAAGAAAAGAAAATTAAAAAGAAAAACTCACCTTTGAAGCGACGTTATAGGCAGAGCGGAGTTTCGCGATGTTGAGAGGAGAGACGATAGTGGTTGCGACGTGTGGCGTGGGCAGAGGGGAGTTTCGCGGTGGGAGAGGGGGGCTGAGGTGGTGGTGAGAGGTTAGAGTGAGTGCGGTGAGACTCGAGAGTGAGGGAAGGGGGTGATGAGAGAGAGGGAAGGAAGGAGGAGAGAGAGGGTGTGATATTGTGATTGAAAGAATGAGGAGGAGAGAGAGTTGATGAGTGATAATGAGAGATAAGGAGAGTCTGAGAGTGTAATGGGTGGGGCCAGATATTTGATAAGAAAAGTAGGTAATGGTGTTAAGTGGGGTGAATTTCCGATTTTTTTAAAAAAAATCATCACGTTTACCGACCGATTAATCGATCGGTAATACCGACCGAAACCAAATTTTGTCGGTAATACCAACTGATTAATCAGTCGRTGAATCTATTTTGGAGGGGGTTTTGATTTCATAAAGGAAAATGTCCTCACCGACCGTTTTAATGGTCGGTCTTACCGACCGATTTTATTTCGGTCGGTATTACCGACCATTTGTTCGGTCGGTAAATCCTCACCGACCGTTTGCGGCCTATGTCCGTCGGTGTCACCGATCGAAATATTTTCGGTCGGCAAATTCGGTCGGCCGAAATCGATTTTCTTGTTGTGTAATCTTACAAACTTATGTGTTTAAAAATATTCTCATATATTAAATCACATAAGTCTTTGGGGGGGACAACTAGTACCACTGGTAGGATTTAACTGAAAACATGCATTTTTTGTTTTATTTCTTGAGGCAAATCCATACATTAATTATGCAAATTGACAAATTTCTGAAAAATTTGAATACACCATGTATACATGTCAAATAATGTCACAAAATTTAAATACTAGGATTTTTAAACATTACTGGGTTTATTTATGCATTATAGGCATAAGTATGGGCATAAACACCAGAGTACTTCATACAATTAAAACCAAAATATTCAAAGCAAGTACTACCGCCCTTATGGGCAAGCTATTACATAAACCATAATTGTGGCTGCCTGGCTCAGACTCCAAAAGAGGGCCCTAACAAGGGCCAGTAGCCAATTGTTCTCTAAATCAGGTGCAATTAATTTTGTTCATAACATTGTTTTTGAACTACAACACACAAAAGCTAAGAGAAAGGGTGGAAAAGCTGAAGCAGGATAAAGACAGGGGCAATATAGTACATCATGGAGCCAGATCAGGTGAACTTCCACTAGAAGAAGTCTCTGATTCACCAGGTAGCCACCCGAGTTCCTATGCAGGAGCATTCAGATGGGACTCCTCAGCTGCATCATCATCTTTGTTTGGCTCACCTGCATTATCTCCCTCTTGGTGCTGGGCTCCTTGATCATCTCCAAGCTGAGTTGCTTCAACAGGTTTGGTTTCCTCATTGGCACTCTGCTCTACCTCTTTGTCTGCCTCTTGGATAGCCACACCCCTCACAGTTGGTCCTTCCTGATTAGTGCTCTGGGCTGCTGGAAGATTTTCACCTATTGGAATATTAGCAGAACTGGCAGTTATTGGTGTAACCCCTTGAGAATTGATGGGATCATTAGCATCACCTGAAACATAATCATCTCCCATGGTTATTATCAGAACCAAGTCATCAAGACCTAGTGTGTTGTCAAGGAAAGTTAACTCCATACCTCTCTCCACTTGCATGTCTTCATTACCAACAACCTCTGTTTGCTCAGTCATCTGATCTTCAATGTTGGGAGTGAAGAACTCAGCCAAAGTGGGTGGCAACACTTCACCAGGGGGGCTTATTTCACCAAATCCAACTTCCAGAGCCTCATCCACCTTGGACCAATCCAAGTTTGGATCCACATGCTTAGCACACCTAAAGCATACTAACCAGGTGTAGTAGAAGTGGTTGTTGAGGTCCTCCTGCATCTTCAGTTTCTCATCTTTCAAGGTACTCAGCTCCTCAGTCAGCTTTTTCACCAGCACATCCATCCCAGCCAGGCTTGCTCTCTCCTGAGTCAGGGTGTTCTCCAGGGCATTCTTTGCTTCAGTGAGCTCATTGATTTTGGTATCCCTGAAGGACACATCTTCAGCCAGGCCTGAGGCCCTCAGCTCTGCAAGCTCTTTACTCTTATTGGCTTTGTCCCTAGCATCTATGAGGGTTTTCTTTTCTGTTTCCAACTGGGAGATGGTCCCCTGGGCAATCCTCAGATCATTATGGACCTTTTCAATCTCCTCATGGGAACCTCTCCTCAAGCTCTCATAGTTCTGCTCAAGGGTCAGCTGCCTTCCTTCAACCTGCCTGTTTCTATCTGCAAGGCATGAGCAGGCATTGGTGGCAGCTTCATACCTCAGGGAGGTGATCAACCCAAACCTGACAGTCTGCACAAAGTTAACATGTTAAGGTTGGGCTCACCCATAAAAGTCTAAAATTGATTAAAGCTTAAAAGATAGATACAAGATTTTTACCTAAGCTAGATGGTACTTAAAGAGCTGGTTGGAGACCATGTCATCATCCATTATTGGAGCATCATATGGAGAGATAGCATGGAAGAGCAGGTTCCTTGCCACCATGCTATTCTCATCAAGGTTAGGCCCAGTCAAGCCCCTGTTGGGGTAGGTCCTGGCCTCTCCAAAGGCATACCCAACTGCAAATGGAACTATGGCTCCACCATAGAATGGTCCARAGGATGATGAAGCTGGTACATTAGACCACTGATGGGTGGTCATTGCTGTTGATGTTGTTGCTGCTRCTATAGGTGCTGCTGCTGTTGCTGCTGTGGTTGTAGCTGCTGT
Organism: Bassia scoparia; assembly: GCA_008642245.1. Taxonomy (NCBI): domain Eukaryota; kingdom Viridiplantae; phylum Streptophyta; class Magnoliopsida; order Caryophyllales; family Amaranthaceae; genus Bassia; species Bassia scoparia. Next base: position 28,029 of record SNQN01004364.1, read on the forward strand.
TGATGTTGTTGTTGTTGTTATTGTTATTGTTGTAGTAGTTGTTGTTGTTGTTATTGTTGCAGTTGCTGTTGTTGAGGTTGTAGGTGTAGCTGAAGTTGGGATGATGGGAATGCCCATAGGTGGCAGGTTGGCAGAAGAAGTGGCTTGGAGGTTTGGGACACCAGTCCATGTTGGTTGACCAGCTGCAGTTGAGGGGATGGCTCACATACCAGCATCGGGATACCAAGGCCCAAAGCCACTTGATTGGTGCATCCCAGGCACCCCCTGCAGATTGCCTCCACTAGAGCTCCACTTACCCTCCTGGATTTCCCTAGCAACCTGGAGGCCAATGTCTTCTTGGCTTCTCCTCTTCTTAGCCTCATCCTCCTCATCACTGTCGATGGACACAACTTCATCTACCTTCCTTTTCCCTTTGTCACGAGGTTGGTCTTGTAGGGATTGAGAAGACTGACCTCCTGGGCCGGGCCCATGGCCATCAGGAACCACCATTGTTATACCACCTCTGTAAATAACTCTACCCCTTGAATTGGGGAGGGACTCCTCCTACATGGGGGAGAGATGGTGTTCCTAAGGGCTCCAAAATCTGGCACCCTCAACCTGATTCTGGTCAGTCTAGAGCTAGGACCAAATGTGGTCCTGCCACCACTCCCTGTGGGAGTGGGAGCTCTGGATCTCCTTCCACCATGTGGGGTGATTGGCGTGTCAGCTCCAGTATTCATGTCCTCTGATGCCCCATGGGAGGTACCAGCAGCCTGCAAGTTCTCCTGACCAGCTCCTGATGTGCTGCCTGACATAGTGGATGGTTGTTACTGAAAATTCTCTGTAGTCCAAAGGTCTGTGAGTTTGTTCCTCACCAGCTGACTGAACACCTCAGGGTCTATCACTAGGCTATCAAGAGTCACAATCTGATCTCTTAGCACACCAGACTCTGGAGACAAAGCAGTGATGTTCCTAGTTAGAGTCCTCCTGATGTTTAGAATTGACCAGTCCAGGTTCCCAAGTGCCTCCACTGCACATACAATAAATGCACTTTGGTTAGTTTATAAAATTAAATTAATTAAGCACGGAAGTATAAAGTGCTATTAAAGGAGCTAAGGGGTTAGAAAGACTTCAATACAACTGAACTTACTTTTGGAGATTCTCCTGCTTAGACCACTAGCAGCCAAGTATAGCTCAACCTTAATAAGGTCAAAGTGAGGTAGCCAGTTTTTAGGGGTGGGGCTCTTTCCTTTGGACCTGGCACCATAAGCCTGAAACCATTGAAAGGTAGCCTTTTCCTTCTCTGTGGTGAGGCTGCAGGGTGATAGGGCTTTTTTCTCTAAGGCCTTGTTCCTGGTGAACTCAGTCCTGGCCTGAATAAGGTAGGGGTGCTTCTCATGGAGAGGAACTCTCAACCACAACCATTATTGTGTCCACTTTTTCAGACCCCCAACTAAAGGGTAGGAGGTTGCATAYGTATCATTTCCTCCCTTACCAACCTCCAAGGAGTACCAGCCAGTCTTAATTTGGGTTCCCCTGTAAGCCTTCAACCATAACAAGGTCCTAAACACCCTGGTTGACATCTGCAGTTCTAGAAAAGGGCAGACCTAGATGAAGCTGATAATCCTCTGAACAGCACTAGGGGCAAGTTGTGACAAACTGATCCCCCATAGATCAAGCAGCTCTACCATAAAAGGGTGAAGAGGAAACCTAACACCTAGTTCCAGGTGGGCTATGTATATGGGAATTCTGAACCTGAGTGGGGAGAAAGCTCTGTCTGAGGGATTTGGGACCTCAAACCAATACCCAAAGCTGGATCCAAATCCGTACAACTCTCCAACCCTGATGTCATATCTCTTCTCATATGCCCTTTGAAGGAACTCTAGGTCAAGAGCAGTGTGAGCAGGACCATCATTCTCCTTAATATCAGCCCACCTGATTGAGGTCCAGTGGTGGTTGTCAGGGTCTAGAAACCTGGTGCTCCTGAAGTTCCCTCTCTCGTCCCTAGGAGCTTTAGGTCTGGCTCTGGACCACCTGTCCATGGACGGTCCTGCTTGCTCATCCTCCTGAGTGATCATGGCCAGGCACCTGTCCACCTCTTCTTTCATCCCACTGGATACAGCCCATTGTACCTCCTCCTYCTGTAATCAGAGGGCAGAACCAGCTTCACCRGCCATACCTGACCCTCTGGTAAAGGAAGGAGTGCTACTGCTTGGTCTAGCAGGGGATGGTTTAGAGGTAGTAGGTCTCGAGGTCACACTCCTAGTAGACTGGCTTCAAACCCTCTTAATTAGAGGTTGGGAGTCCTCACTAGGTTCCTCATCAGTTAAACCTATGGAATTTTCAAACCTATTTTGGAAGTCGCCATATTCTTCAGACATTCCACACAAATCGACCACAAACCAAAGGGAAAGGAAAAAGAAAAAACGAAGAAAAAATCACATACCACACCAGCAAAAATCAAGAAAACACTACAATCTGTAGACATGCAAGTTAAATTCAAGTGTGAAAGAGAGGGTAGGAGCTACCAGGTAGGAGCTTGAAAGTTGGATTTCCAATTGCTTTGCCCTTCGCTACAGTGAATTGATTGCTCGAAGTTTAGGAATTGTTGGTTTTCTTCTTGTTTTTCCTCTCTCTCAAGTTTTGAAATTTTTGAAGTGTGAATGGTAAAAGTGAATATTGAAGTGACCCGCCATAAATAGAGGAGGAAGTAACCGTCTTCAATTCGCCCACAATTGTCATAACTGCTCGATAGTGGAGGGGTAATCATAACGTGGCAGTACAGCGCTGAAATTAACTGCCCAAAGTTAAAACCGCACACTATTCGAGGTTTGCCTGGTAACCTAGGTAGTTATATGGTCTTGGAAAGGTCCTTTAGGAAACCAGGGGCAGACCCTGGTAATCYAGTGACCTGGTAAAATCTTTCAGATATAACCAGGCCTGGAGGGGGGCTAGTTGGTGGTACATATTAGTTACCAGACCTAATATACACCAAGGCCCATATACACTTACCCCGTGGGCCGACAACACACATAAATCAAGGCCCAAAGGGAGTCAAAATGCTTTCCACTCGGTCAAAAGGTGATACATGCTAGGACACCTAACCTGGTCATTTGTGTGACACTTGTCGTTGAGAAGATACATGCACCCATGCAAAGTGTAGTATAAAAAGCAGTCTTAGGCCACCCAGGCCTGGTAAGTTCACATAAATATACTCTACCTACTTTCTCTCTCTAAATGTAACTACCTGTTTAAACTCTGACATGACTCATGAAGGGTGTTCTTGGGTTGCCCAGGGTGTTCACCTGAGTTTTGTAGTAGTCGATTGCAAGTCAAGTTCATTCACTAGCACCGGTCGTTGGCCACTCCACGTCAGCAACCATTATTGTACCAACAACAACAACAACAAATATAATAATAATAAAATAAAATAATATAATAAATAAATAATAATATAATAATAATAATAATAATAATAATAATAATAATAAAATAATTAATAATAATATTAAATAAGAATATAATAATAATTAATAATATAATAATAATAATAATAATAATAATAATAATAATAATTTAATTAAAGTTGAGCAACTACTAAAAAAATATTAAAGTTGAGCAATTCTTGGATTCTTTTCTAGGATTGATTTTGCACTTCAAAGGATAAACCAGTACCTCCTAGATTTTCTTGCATCAAGAGATTGATTTTTTCCTCCATCACAGGGGTGAAATAATTGATCCAATCACCAACTTCACCTTTTCTAAAGAAATCCTTTTTCTCTACAAATTTGTTCATAATAAACCCAGTTTTATTAACATTTAAATCCTTGAGATTAGTAATGCTGCACAAATCCATTGTATCATTAATAACACCCTTACTTTCCTCTTCATTAGTAAATGGATACCCCACGAATTCAGCCAACTTCTTCAAATGAAAAACAGCGCGATCACTCTTCAAAACCTCGTACTTTAAAAACAACACCTTTGTTCGGTTGTTCTAGGCTTTGATTCCAAAACACTAGTACATGATCAAAATAAGGCCCATATGGAAACTTTCCTTGGCAAAAATCTTCAAAGAAATCTTCAATACTAGGGGGTTGGAGCTCATCATGTTCTCCTATCATCTTCTTCACCCTATTCAAGTGTCATGCCATTGCATGCGAAACACATGTGTCCAAGGGATTTCAAGCAATGTACACAATCTTACATGATGAAGTTCTAATTGATTCAGGGTTGGAGGGGTAGGGTATATGATTATTCAAAAGCCTTGGCGAAACGTGTTCAATGAGTTGTTGTGGATTAGGGAAATTAGGATTTCTTTCAGGGAAGTAGAATAAACCATTTCTAGGTAGTACACAAGCTCATGTGGGTTATGGGTAAGTAAAGGGCTATTCTTTTTCAAGGGTTGATGATCCGGGTTTGATCGATTCACGATGGAGTAGAGCAAAGATTTCAACCAAGTGGTGTCCGTTTTGGGGAGGCTGGCTAGGATAATATCGGAGTCTCGAGCTTGGAAGTGTGTTTGGAAATGGAGGATGGATTCAAGCCTCATTGTAAGACACTAAAAGTTTTGGTACTTTAAAATCTCAAGCTTGTTAGAACCTAAGACGTTTTCCTTTTCTAGGCATTGCTTGAGCTGTGCTACTTTCTCTACATGAGCTTGTATTTCTCGGAGAAATGTTAAATGCAACAGGCTGCTGCGTTTAACAATGCAACAAATGGCATTTTGGTCTTTTTTTCGGGTGGGTTCCACGTKATAGTTTGCTGTCATGGTTTTTTTTTTTTTTTTTTGCAAATCACACTAAGATTTTATTTTATTTTTTTGGAAATCACAAGGATATGAAAAAATCACACTAAGATTGGTGAAATGAACCAAAAATATGATAAAATGAATCTAGCATATGACAAAATCACACTATTGTTTTTTTGGTTTTTTGCAAATCACAAGGATATGCTTAAATGAATCAAGCATATGATAAAATCACACTAAGATAGCTGAAAATGAACCAAGGATATGATAAAATGAATCGAGGATATGACAGAATCACACTATGATTTGTTAAAAAAAATAATGATAATAATATGTGAATAGTACCGTGCAGCAGACATGCAGCAGTCTGCTGCACCTATCATGACTCGTATTTCTCGTGTTTGATTTTGATTTGAATTCATTTTTTTTATCTTTTTTTTATGACAAGATCTTTGAATAATCTTTAAGAGCTAAAATGCACTTTCATGAATACTACTACTCTCTTTGAGTAAGATATTTGCTTGTTTCTATATCTACTACTTATCATCAATGTTTATAAAGAAAACAAAAGGTTATGACTTAAGCATAATTAACTATTCCCTTCATTTCACTTACTTCTTAATTTGTTGTACTTCGTATTATTTTTCTAGTAAGTAATATACTGGAGTATATGTTAGAAAAAACGTGGTTGACCCACCGGGTAGACTACCCACCCTTGATATAAGATAGTGATGATATTTATGACAATGGAATACAATTTGGTTTAAATACTAATATTTTAATAATCTATTAAAATATTAGTATGTGATTTTTGTAGCTTAATAAATTTTTCTTTTACTGATAAAAAAAAATTTAATAATCTTTTAGTAATGGGTATACTACCCGATGGGTTGATGCAGCTGTGTTCGAAATTAATACATTTTTGGGTTTTTCTATAAAATACACTTGTACTTTTGCATTTTCTACAAAATAAACCTACAAAAAATTTTGTCTACTTCTTAAATCTGAACTTTAATAGCATCCACATCATAAGCTTAATGGTTAAATTTAACCAACCAAGGTTAATTGTAATATTTAAAAAAATAAAAGAAAAATTTTAAAGAAAAAAAAACCCAACTCCCCCCTCCCACCACCCAACCTACTCCACCGGACCTCCATCACCTCCCAAACACCACCAGCCTGGCCAACAACTACTGTCGCACAACCACCACCCTCCTCGCCAACACCCAAGCACCCCATCTCCACCTTCGACCACCCCATTTCCGCACCACCACACC
>SNQN01004364.1:36808-52475 GCA_008642245.1 Bassia scoparia
ACTGTCATGATATTATGCCTCCAACAACAAGCTAATAACTAAATCACTAAATAAGATGCATTTTGTATCTGCATCTTCCACTCAAATGATTCCACGATACCAAACTCACTATAGCATATGAGCCTAAACCGATCTTACATACAGCCTCTTCTTTAGCCATAGCCAAAACCTAACAGAAACAAGATTCCATAATAATGTCATTGGGGTCTCCTCAAGCTGCACTCCTTTTCCTTCTTTAACTTAAATATAACTTCAGTTGTTATGGTTTTTTCGTTTTTGAAAAGAATGATCTTTTTAAGAGGATGGGTGTCAATATTTGAAACTATTCGATACTAAAGACGGTGCATGATCTATATGCTATGTGAATCAGTCAATAACACATGCTAGATCCCTAAGTCCAATAGCATTCAAAAGTAAATCGAACCGCATCGCATCCAAATTAAAGTAGGATCCTCATGCGTATTGAAGACAAGATATTTACAGAGAAAGACCAGAGCTGTACCTCTGAACGTATCACTACTTATAAGCAGCATCACAATACTCTTGTAAAGCTCACTCTCTGAATACCACACGAGCGCCATGAACGGACACGAACAATATCAATAATATGATCAGTTCAATTGCGGATACATAACTTTACTAGACCTCTTACCGAATTCTCTTCTTGGAATTATAAAAGAAGACATTAGCTTCACTGCTGTTTTGGCAGCATCTCCTGAAACTATACTCACCACACAAACCCAGGCTCTTAGACTAGTCATAAGACAAGCAACCACAGGAAAGTCATTGGTGTAATTGAGTGTGGCTTCAAGAGAAAGTGAGCAAGATCCTAGCTTATCAGCCGAACAACACCTTACTCTATGTCCATACGCCACTTCAGATTCTTATTCTTTTATCCAGCGACTATGCATCTCAACAAAACAATGGATGTCCTTGGGCGAATTCGATGGCCACAAGTGGTAGTCGGTTATGTAAACATCCTCAAATAAGCATACGTTCCTTGTGCACCATACGCCAAGCACATGTCGACAATACAAGAAAAATTGGCTTCGGTTACACGACCAACAACGATTACGACGATTGATATCGGACAAAGTCGGTATATCCCTAACCCTTAGAGGGGTGCCTACCAGCAGACCGAAGATATCGCCCGAGTATAAGCGTAGTGTCGAAATATCAAAATCTGGAGCCTAAGCGCTAAGGCCACCAAATGATTATACCTTCGAGACCGATATACCTATTCCGACACATGTTTCTATCATCTTGGAGAAAACATTGGGAAATTACCGACCGAAAGTTCACATCGGAAATGCATCGGAATACAATATTAAGTTAACCCCGGCAAGTCCAGATTTTCAGGAACTCGAGCGGGAGTACGGCTAATCCATCAAATTATGTCTGTTTCCCTCAACTCATTTTGTGAGAGCGAAACGAATGATGATAGAGATGATGAATTACAACCAATAAGCGCCCAAATGAAGCCACGAACATGCTGGCCACGTAAGCCGCCGTCTTCCGCGTATAGACCGAGTTTAGAGAATCGGCTCGGTCATACCACCCCGACCGACCTATCCGGTCCGTACACCCCCAATTACTCATATTTTTATTTTTAAAAATTCTCATCATTACCGACCGGCTATTCGTCGGTATTCACTCGCATTTATAATTTTTATTTAAGACCCCTTACCGACGTATATTACAGATCAGTATTACCACTGCAATTATTTTTTATTCTAAAATTGCCCCTACCGCTCTGAATTCGGTCGTAAATAAGTAATATTGTATATTTTGACTTTTACCTTGACGAAAATCGGTCCTAAATACGTTGGTAATGTGATAAAAAAAAAGAGCTCTGAAAGGTCAGATCAACTTTCTTAAAGCTTTCATCAAATGCAAATAAACATAATTGCAAAAACTTAAAAATACAATAATAACAGAACAAATCCCATATTATAAATCTAACATAATTTCGCGGCATATGATTCAACGTGGCTATTTGTGAAGTGAACCAATTCTTCCTGATTTCTCAATGCTAAATACTTGGTAGATCATTAAGCCTGCTCTTTCAGAACGTATAATCAGACGAATGCAGTAAAATGCCATTCTATCATCCACCTTCAAGAAGTCAAAATCAAGGTTATTTCTCCCATATGTTTGAATGACGAGTTGTGCAAGATGGCAAATCGCGATGTGGTCACAAAAGTCAGGAGGTAGTTGGCCTTATGTATAGTCCCTGGAATATTTTCACAAATGGAATGTCATCTCCTTCAGATAATAACCACCCAAAAAATTGTTCTCTAAGCACTACAATGCTCAAGAATTCGATCAGTCAGTAAAAACAGGAATTACAACAAGAAGACAGGATATAATGAGATCAGGAGCAATACAAGGGGAAGCAATGTCGAAACTAAGGAACGGAAATAACTCGATTGGTTAAGAGCCAAGGACAAGGAATTCCTAAGCAACTTACTGAGAAATACTACTGGATTAATAGTATTGAAGGCTAAGACAATTATGCACTAAAATTTGTTAGTCACAGGAGTACTCACATTTTTCCATGTTTGATCCCAGAATTGATACAAACAACAACTGCAAAAGCCAGCTCACAACAGAATTACACAACAAAACAGCAAAATCAAGAACTTTTACGTTTTTCCTACAATACAAGAAATTATTAAAATCAAACTTTGCTACAAATCAGCTATAATTTTTTATTCATGAATTACTATATATGAGCCCTTTTAATAACACTGGAGACTAACTGACTAATGATATCTTTCCTCAAACTACACATAATCTGAAACTTTAGAGATGATTTTTGAGTTGAATTACTAGTAGCAAGTTACTACAAACATACAATCCATGTTTTAATCTTAGAGAAAATTTGTTACACGAACCACATCAAATCAAAACAGCAAAACATTGAATTATACCTTCAATCGAAAAATCAAACCTTGCTAAACAGGATTCAAAATTCACATCAATCAATGTACCATAATGAGGATAGACTTTTCCCAGCACGCAGTAATATCCAATATTAAAGAAGAAAAAAATTAAGCAATAAAGAATGAATATCATCAATCATTCATCATCCAAATCCGTCAAATCATGTTATTGATATTAAAAACTGGAATGAAGGAGTTGATATGGAGATCATGCGAGGTAAAATCCTGATCGATACAAAGAAAATCAATCACGTAATCATGCAAGTAATGGTGTTATTGTCAAAGATCAAGCATGATGCCAAACAAGAGTCAAGTATTAAGAAGAACAACATTAAGTGAAAAAAAAAATTAATACAGCACTACATCTGCTCACGCACATGTTGCGAGAGTATACGTAGAGATCCTCATGACTCATCATAGAATGTTTTATACTTAAATCCTTAATACAAGAAAGAATAACAGTTAGTCAATAAATTAAAAGTTCTTTTAGTATAAATTTAGATCTTACATGATAAATAAAAGATCTTTATAACTAATGGGCAGATTGGCAAGACGAAGATATTTTGAGGAAAGGCTGGAAGTGCAACTAGTGGTGAAGAACAATTATGATTAGTTTCCCAAAAAAGTTTTCTGACCAAGTGCTGGTATTTGTCTCCCATAGCAAAATAAAAGCTTTCTAAATTATTTTCTTTCTGTATATATGTCCTACCTTCCTACGTCAATGTTATAAATTTTAAGGAACCTAGATAATATCAAGATACTATAAAATTTGTTTAAAAAAACATAACCTTCCTAAAATAAATCCCTCTGTCTGAACTCAGAAAAACATAACAATGTTCTAAGAATTCATGTTAAAGTTAGGCTGTCAGCTTCCGTTGAAAAGTACGTAATATGAAGAGATTCAGCTTTACAGGACTACATAAAGAAGTAGTAGTCAGATCAATTCTTTTAATTGCAGGAGAGTTGGAAGGTCCAGAAGCAAGCAGCCTAGGCCTTAAACTCTATAGTCTCTACCTTAATAATCTTCCCCATCAGAACATGAATTAAGACCAACCGGAAGACTTCCTGGAGACGATCGAATCATTGGATCTAAAAGCCAAGAAACCCAACTAATTCTAATGCTCCATGATTAATCGAAATTATGTAAATTAAATAATTACGACTACCAGCAAACTGCTAAGACCATTTTTGAAATCTAAGCTACCAAAACAAACACTCTCCAAATTGAGGCCAATCGGATTAGAAACTTACTAATCAACTTCTTCCTGACAATTCAACTAGATTATATAAAGAAAGTCGACACACGATTCATGAGATAGAAAAAGGTGACAAAGTAATATATTAGATGGAAAGCAAAGTTCTCTATACCAAGATTTTTTGTTATTGAAAAATTTCATTAATATAACTATATAAGTAAATCTACGCAACCTCATCGCAAAAACAGATGCTTTAGTAATTTTTACTTAACTACTTTTAGAAAAGGAATTCAATACAGCCTAGTTAAAGATCAATAAGTGTTCCATTAAGTCAAATAATTTAATGTTATAAGTAAAATAAGGCCCCCCTGGTACTCAGCATCATTGGTGGACCTCAAAGAAAATCGACACTGCCCACAATTATTTCTTCGTTTAATGTAGTAACATATAACGGAGTGTACCTATACAACTATCAAACTTATCTAAAACAACCATCAATAATTTTTCATTTTTGCTTAAGTGACATTGTTTATTAAGGGAAATGGGTTGAATTCTCAATTGTTTAGCTATTTGAGATTCATTCAATCGTCAATAGGAAAATTTTATTGCCGCTTACCCATGACACTCCTATCATGACATCCGAAGAATCTCGTATACCAACAATATTATTACCTAATCGATTAGACCTTCTTCTACAGCCACGAACCATCCGAGAGAGGTTTTATTTATTTAGACAAGAGCATAATAGCACCAAGATCATAATCGCAAGTAAGACATCATGGTTAAGGATACACTTGCCAATGCATCCGTCTATATGATACGTAACGATCATAGGAGGTGAAACATGCCAGCAATACTATAGTATAGATTCTCATGTCTATCCCCACAAACAAATCATCGTTATTTGATAATTGTGCCATCGAAGTTTTTGAAGACCTCTCTCATTAAATGATACTTCCAAAAGTAATTGATACCGATCATACACTTTTCAATGTGCACATGATTTCAACGTGCATATCTCAAAGCATTTGTACCGCAAGCTCACTTCCGAACTATATAGCCCAGGCTCCCCGTTATTTGAGACTTAAGTTAGGGTTCCACTTAAATTCAACTAAAATCTGACAAAATTCGAAAAATCTAAAAGACTTCTTGTGAAATTGTTACTATGATGCTATTCTTTCATCTTGATCGAACAACCACAAAGCAATCTTACTTGCTTTCACATCGATTTAAAAAGAATACCATTTTCTACAAATTTTCGCTTCTTTGTCCTTGATATGATAAATCAAAATAACCAAAATTCTGTACATACTCACACAATCAGACAAAACTCTTTGCTAAAAGTTTTAACTCGTTTCATAATTTCATGTTTGTTTGACATCTCCAATTAAATTAATGTATATTTTTTCAAGTGGTCCTTTTTAGTGGGTTTCTTACCTACTAAATGATAATATGATAATGTGATGATAATTTCATAAACATAGTTATCAGAGTAAAATTATCCTTGATATCGCGTGAAGGTGGCAACTTCAAATTTGTTACCTTCACCCATAAAAAACCCAAATAATAATTAAAATCCAAAAACAAAACATTAATAAACAAGTATTGTTTTCTTTATAAATGAATATATATTTAAGATACCAAAAAATAAGCATACAACAAATGCATGTGAGAATTAACAACGTTACCTTAGTCTGAATGTACTGTTGAATTTTCCACCCTTATTTACGACAAGTTCTGAATTCTAAAGCAAGTTCATAACATCCTTCTTCTGGCGCCAGAGACATTACACACAACAATAATCGCACGTAAACATCAATAAATAAAAACATGCATACAGATATAAAAAAAAACATAGACCCAGAAAAATAAGATGAAATTGGAAATCCCTACTTATGACACGAGATTACAGAGCAATCGGGGGCAAACCAGATCGATTGGGACCCGAGCAAACATACGGGTCCCGAAGGACAACCATAATGAAACCTTTGTTCACTGTTTTATCACATAATAAACATCCCCTTAGTCACACCCGAACCGCACATTGCTACAATTGACATCCGACTATAATGCATCGACTTTCACGCGGCAAATTTTTGGGCTCTGTTCCCAGTATATTCATCCTGTTTTTGTACTTTTTTTCAAAACTAAAGATACTTCGGTCTCAAAGATCAAGTCACCTTTGGTAGACAGTCAACCAAACACTCACTAATCGCTAAAAATTTGTAACAACATATATTCTTGTGCTACCTAGTTCTATAATTGAGTCATTTGATAGCGCTACATTTCATCAAAGTAAACTCAGCGTCACTCATTGACGTCCAGAGTTGTGAGCATGAATCTAAAACTAAGAAGGTGCAAAACATAAATAAATACATACAACACATGCATATCAAATGTCTTACGATTACTCTTCTTCAAATAATCAATGCTCTTACAAATTCTACGTCATCAGCAGACACAACAATAATTCCAGCAACACAGAAACAATTAAAAACAAAACGAAATATAATATACATAAAAATTAAATAAACGAACAATATTTGAGAAGTTAAAAAGAAAAATTTTTTTTGGTGCAATTTTGATCGGAATTGAACTAATTGCTATCGAAATCAACAATTAATAACCCTTAACTAAACTAATGAGAACTTGTCAGCCCTGAACTTGTACATCTCTGAAGCTGACATTTTTTTACTTGTATGTCCTCAAATAAGTAAAATTAATGTGAGGAGATCAGAGCATGAATATGAAAGGGTGATTATGGTTCACAATATTGTTATATTGACATAACAGTTACTGTTGTAACGTTATAATGTTTATGAGTGTTACCTTCACACGAGATAGATACTATTAGTCAAAGCTTTTGGTCCTAGAAAAGTTGTTGATGCATAGTCTTGAGTACTCGAATGATGATTAACAATTGCTTTCATTCATGTGGAAGAAGTCTTTTGGTTGATTTCCATGATTCTTTGTTGTGTGCTGCTATTAGTAGAGAACAACTTATTTCTATGGGGTCGAAAGATTAATGCCCTGTCTTACTTACCCTTCTCCACCTGACATTCAGAGGCCGGCCAATGAAAAGGATATTGCATATATGAGTGTGAGACCTCAGCACTTTGTTCTGTATCCTTTGTTATTTCAGTTGACTTCTACCATAATTGCACTTTCAGTATTTTCTTATAACTTTTTACTATGGGTGCGATCAGATWCTTGAACTCGGACAACTGATTAAAGCAAAAAAGATTACATCGGTTGAGCTTACTAAAAATTTTCTCAAGAGATTAAAAAGGTATCATAGAACCTTTTTATATGATGTACTTTCGTTTTCTTTGTTGGAGACATATCTTTATTGTTATTATGTGTATTTGAACCAATAGGTGTTTGTGTAATTATTTGTTGCACCCAACTTTTTATTGTGAGAGTTGAAACCACAGATGTGCAGAGTTGTATTTCATATGACTCTTGATGCACAAACTACAGAGGCTTTCCAAGAGAAAATTCGTGAATCTTACCCGAGTTAACATGTAGGCCATTAAATTAGATCCCTTGCAGAGATAAAAGGATACAAATTTCTATGATTTTCTTGTTCCTCTGTCCCATCTACATTTAATTCCTGTGTCCAATTCCAATGGAGCTGAGGAGTTCATTTCGACATAAAAMTTTTGCATTRTCTACTTTGTGACATAATAATTTCTAGGATCTCATGGTGYTGYGTGATTTGGAAATTGAAAATGTGTATGTTTTTTTGTTGTCTGACTTCACCTGATGGGTTTGYTGTGTCAGGGTCCTGGATGGACTTCCTGTTGCTGATCCACCTGTTCGCCATTCATTTCTATATCCTGAAGATGCTAATGATTATTGATTGCATTTAATTTGGGTTTGAAGGGGCAGTTTGGCTGGTTGAGTAATATCTGCATACTCTCCCATATCTCTTTTTTGGCATTTGGCTCGTGTCATGTAGTATTATAATCAAGTTTTTCAGATGTAGATCTCGTTTAGTCTTTCGCATGCAGTCTGAAGATGAAGATTTATATTTACTATACAACCATTTGGTTTTTACTGTCAAGCGTATCATAAAGTGCTAAAGTGATTTAGCACGTATCGTGGGGTTTGTTAGGTTGAACTTCAGGTTGTCAGTCTGAAGGCCATAATGTAGCGAGTTTCAGCTCATTTTGGCTTACCCGTATGTTGATGGCCCTATAGAATGAAGTGAGGTTGAATCTTTTGATGCAGTTGTAAGCATAGTATGAAGGGAAATGGGATAAACAGCAGTCTTTTAAGATATTTGCGAGATTCATGCTGAATGAAGGAGGCATATATTCCCGAGTCTTCAAATAGTAAAAGATAGAAGGAGATGTGTTTACTCTAACTTGGTGTTATTTTAAGAGATAGTAGATTATAGGTAATCCAAAATTAGTTTTGCTTTTGAGAATATATTGTTTGACTGTAATTCATGACCTGAAAACCAAAGACATGACTTAAACGTTCTAAGTAACCAAAACTTTGCCAATCATCTTGTAAATGTACTCGACCATCATCGTATAGATGAATGAAGATTTATTATGAATGCTTAGAGATTCTGTGGGTAAGAACAACAGCTTCGTGTTGGTGTAAATAGAAATTAGGAATAAAATGATTTCTTATATAGGATTTTAGTAGTCAAAAGTCCTTAAAACATAATTATAAAAAGATTCAGTAGTCTTGATAATTCATTAATCTAATTTTGTAAGAGGGTTGTTCCTCAAATATGTTAATTAATCACATTGCTTGAAGTTCAAAACAAATTGTAAACTACTCAAGTCCAATAAGAAAGTAAAACAAAATTAAAGACATGGTAACATCCTCGTACGTACTGGTCTGCTTGAGTGAAGAATAATCATAGACTTCCTCTGTCCTAAATTAATCGTAATGTGAATGATTAATGCGCTTGCTAATCAAAACATCATTCAAGAAGCAATCAGTGAAAAACAATCCCCTCGAGTTTGAGGAGATTTTGGGATCACTTGTGGCTCTCTAAATAGCAAAAATAAAATAAAATAAAATAAAATTTTAAAAAATCAAAATAAATAGTGATTATTATGTACTGACGTACTGTATACATCTTCATGTTCGTTCATAATTCATTAATACAACATCAAGCCACCATATCTTGCAAAATTCTATCTCCTAGCTAAAAAGAGGTCTAAATTCAAAAATTGCAAATAAAGATACAAAGCTAAAACTGAAAGTTAAAAAAAAGATGCAAGATAAGAAAAATGCATCAAACCTCAATGCAAGATCAATATAGAATCTTCAAACTTAAAAAAACTAGTCTAAAACAYACTGCAACTAGGATGATCCATACATACGTAGCGCGATGACGAGGAGTATGTAATAAGAAGCTGATGGAGCCAGGTAGAAGAAGGTAGTTGTTTAGTCTTGGACTTTGATCATCATCATCCTAGAAGGTCCATCTCTTGTGTTACAACAACAACAACAAGAAAGAAGAAGGAAAAGGCAAGTGAGTATTATGATTGGGACTATTAAGGAATTTGGAATGTGTAAAACATGAAAGAATTCACTTATTTTGTGGCCTGAAGAATGGTCTGAATGGTTATCCCTTGCCTTTCCATCTTCCATTTCTGTTTCTTTTTGTCTCAAGTATGGAATTGGCTAACACGTACACCTTTTATTTACAACTTAAAGAAATTTTTGATGTTCATTTTCATCACTACTCTTTACTGCTTTTTGGTCATTTGACTTAGTGCTTAAGAAAGAACTAGTAGGAATTTTGTGGGAACTTTGCCTCGCAAGTTTCAAATCTTTTTTCCTACATACAATACCATTTATAAGCACAGTAACGCACAAAATTAGATATTTTAGTCATCTACTCATTTTATGTTGCACATTTATATTTTGTTCATTCGATAAATGTACAAAGTGTAAGGGGACAAGTATCTAAATCCTTACCATTTCTCTAGATGCTTAAATCAATATGAGCTAGTATATCATTCTGTTTCTGTCTTTTCTTCAAGATTCAAGCTAATTTTGGCCTGCTGAAATTTCTAAGCTTTCTAAAGCAATTTCAAACTTAGTACATCATTTGCATGAGTATATCATTCTGTTTCTGTCTTTATGCTTGGTTTTACTGGTTGGAGTATTTTGAGGTGTTTAAGGATCATTCTTCTTGTCCAAGTACTGCTTCTCGCATCTGTTGTCTGTCACAAGAAATGGAGTGGATTGCCGAAAGTTACAATTTTATGAATGATTGCATATTTTGAGGAATTTATAATCTTATTCGAATTTCCTCTGTTTTTTTCCTGACTTTTTTTTCCATTTTTTTTAGGTGGTTCATACTCATTACTCAGTATTATCGTGTGCTAAAGAATCACCAGAGTACTCTTTTCATTTTACAATGAATCAAGCACGTTGACTCGTGTTGATAGTGAAGATACTCAAACTCTTCTAGCATGACTTTTGTTGTAAATTACTTGACAAAATATTTGACAAAAATACTTTTTTCTTGTAAATTATTTTTCGCAAATCAAGCTAAGATCCTTCCATAATAGCAAAAATGGAAAAAAGCAGCATGTCAGATGACGTCGTATCTCCTCTTCCTTACAAGCTGATGCTCTCATGCCTTCTGGTCTCCCCATCTAGGTTCTTCTTTCTCATCCTTATAATCTCTTTTTTTTCACAAAATAAACCCTAATTACGTTATTAATCCTGCTTAATCAGTTTCAATATACTATAAATTTGTTCTAAATTAGCATACATTCTACAAATTTTTATCAATTTGATTATTTTGTATTTTTTGAGTGAAGTTGTCTGTGATTGTTGTTCCAGCTTACGATAGAATCCACATCCTGATTTCACCCTTGAGGATTCTACTGCTAAGGTTAATTTCTCTTGAACTAATCATAATTTGTTCGTCAATTTTCACTGAATTTTTTATATGATTTTTTGTTAAACATGAGTTGTTTTGTAGTTTCTTCACTATGTTGTTAGATATGGGATCAAGAAGCTCAACAAAATTCATTGTTCAATGGAAGAAGTTTAGAGTATGTATTCTCGTGAACTTAAAATGTTGAATGCATTTGGAATGCTTTCGTTAGGAGCAATTTGTTGGATCAAAGAGCTAAACAAAATCATTCTTTGAATTTGTTTGATTAATATGTTTGAATGGATTCTTTTGATTGAGTATCAATGGACCAGAACACTGTGAGTCTGAGTTCTTGAAACTATCATTGTTGCATGTTAGTCTGGTTTCTTTGATATTGAGATATTGTTTTTGGCATTCAGATCACTGTCTTTAGATGAATTAACTACTTTGGAAGATGTTGATAAGCTTTTCAAAGTTTTTGCTAGTGGCAAGGCTGTGAGTTTCTCATTTTTGTGATGATTTTTATTGAAGTTCATGATCGTGTGTTCATCCTTTGATATGTGGTCATATGTCACAATGTCAGGTATCTTTTACTGCTGAATCTATTGCTCCAAAGTCGACAATGTTATTCCTACTTCCCTTGAGAGGAAGAGCCCATATTTGACTCGCCAAATCTTTAATTCGTATGGCCTTGTCATTTAATTCACTATGAAAGAGTTGTGTTTTATGATGTGTTCTAAGTGCAATTTCTTCATTAGATACCACACGGAGCATGAGCTGGAGATACCTTCATAGATTGTATTTGCATTGTATTTCTTAAAATTGACTGGTTGTATTGTATTTTGTAAAATTGTATTTGTTTATGGTACCACAAAAACCTTTTACTTTTGGTTGTTGTTGGAAATAGAAACCAGCTTTTGAATAGCTGGTTTTTGCCCTTTTTTTATTTCAAAATATAAATTACCGACCGACTATTCGGTCGTGGTAATACCATAATATAGAGATAACAGTTACCAACCGAAAATTCGGTTGGTAATATTTCCCAAAAAATAATTTTGTAGTGAATACGACCGAAAAATCGGTCGATAAGGGCCAATTTTTAAATTAAAAGAATAAGATTAAGTGAATTCTGACTGAATAGTCGGTCGTATACCGACCGACTATTCGGTCGGTATATTCTTATACCGACCGACTATTCGGTCGGTAATCACTCCATTGTCCCTCCATTTTTTGGAGGGAAAAAATTACTTACCGACCGTAAAATCGGTCGGTACCCACTTTTTCCCTCCATAAAATGGTCGGATGTAATCGGTCGGTATTCAGTCGATAAAACCCTTACGACCGATAATCGTCAGTAATTTTGGATTACCGACGATTATGATTCCGACACCGCTTACCGACCGATTTTCGGTCGGTAACCCCTGTTACCGACCGAAAATCGGTCGTAAGCGTGGTCGCCGAAGACAAATTTCTTGTTGTGTTAGTAGCTATTTAATTACCATCTTTCTGTGGATACGATCCTTGCTTCTACTTGCTACATAGTTTGTGTTGCTAGGTATTTTTGATAGGTGTGCGATAGCCTCATCACATCATGATAAAGGAACCTTTTCCCACTAAGGGTCTCCCCAAGAAACCGGTGGATGCTTCGGCATTTGCCAAAAATAAAATTCCTCTCGTTGTAGAGGAGAAGAAAAAGAAGAAGAACGAACCATCCCTTCTAAAATAAAGCCATAAGGGGGATGGCTTGCAGTCTGGCCACTTCAGTTGCCATCGCACTCCAGAGAAGTCTACTTCTGGAGCTCGTGCGAGGGAGAAACGCCAACATTCTCCCTCATAAGAACAACCTGATGTGAAGAGGCATCAACACTCAAGTACTCGCATTTCCTTATTGGGGCCCAATGCTCATCCCATAGAGGTTCGCATTCTAAAAACTTTTAGGTTAAACCCAGAATTGTTTAGAAGGCGAACACCTAGTGGGTCGTAGTCTTTCGAACAAACATACGATCAAAGATCTAAGAGCTTACAAGATTTTGCACTTTATTTTCCTCGCAACCCAAATCTTGAAGGTTGATCGATTTTGATACCATTCCCTATATATCAGGTGCAGAAAAAGTGTCGAAGAGGAGCATACTGAGCATCAGACCTTCGAAGGTTAGGATGCAGCTACTRGAARCTTTGCTGCCAATGAGACACTCCACCTGAATAATCTGCGGAGGAGCTGGAGGAGCTTTGTAGAAAAGCAAAGGAGGTACGAGCCTTCTTTCATGAGTTTGAATTTGTCGAGAGCATCGACAAGATTGACTTCTCCAAGATCAACTTAGAAGATGCATCGATCGATCCTCCTCTCAACGCACCTCCCTTCTCGAGAGCTACGAGACCCATCATTCTGCTCAAGCGAAACAAGAACTTCGTTCAAGGCTTGACCAAGTTTGTTGCGAAGAAGCATCCTTCTATGATCGCAGATCTTCAAGCCAATGATGTAGACGATGGCAAATGAATCGAGAAGGATGATAYTGACCACTTCTCTTCGCGCAAATTTGTAGCGGAGAAGAAAAAAAAGATAGTCGTAGAGATGGTCAGCTGTGCGACTCAAAACTAAAAGGAGAGCCTTCMAGGCTATCTAAAGGGTTCCTGTGGAAGGCTATGAGCGGACTCGCATAAATAAGTTTCCTTTGCATTGTCTAAATTTTTTCCAAGTTTCTTTGTTTGCACTTGTCTTACATTATTTTGCCTTTGCACTTCTTATTTGTCTCCTTTATAGGTCATGGTGCGAATGGATGGTATAGCCAAAGMGATGAGAGCAGCAAATCGCGAGGCTAAGCACAGGGAGATGCTTTAACAGGATGCCTTAGAGTATCTCCACCAGAATACCACTACGATCCAGGTGGATAATGTGAAGGGACTTACTCGCTAGAAACGCTCTCAATGTGGTGCGACATGCCTAATGWATTTCTCTAGGGACCTATAATAAGCTACTCAAGGACCATGAGAAGCTAATGGACTAGGTCAGCAAGTCTGCAAGGAAGGAGGAAGAGCRAGTGAACCAGGTCGTTGCTGAAAAGGACGAGGAAGAGGTGAGAGTAAGGCTGGATGCTAGGCTGCCGAAGATCCAGGAAGAGGTCGCAAAAAAATTGATGAGGCCGCTGCGAAGAAGAAATATGATTATGAAATTATTACYCTTCGCAGGCAAGCCGAAGATGCAGAGCGAGATCTTGACCTTACTAACAAGGCAGTCTCTTCGCTGAAGGAGAGTCAGCAGGTTGAATTTGCAAAAGCCAAAAACAAAGGCATCGATGAGATGTGTGAGCTGATGAAGGAGGCATGGCACCTCTTTCCTGCAAAGAAATCATATCCTTTCACATGCTTCGAAAAGATCGAGGCTCGACTATGTCGATGCCAATCGCATCATCGATGCAATGCCTGCGGACAAGCCCAAGCCTCCGCGTCCTGAGAAGGTGTTTTACTACACTTACCTAGACGCTGAGCACTCTATGGGATCAGATCCCAGCGAAGGGTCCTCTTCCTCTTCTAAAGCAAATAACAATATTGGCAATGATGACAATGATGTCGAAATTATCGATGCTGCAGYCGAAGGTTAAGGGACTCAAGCCCAGGCTTAGCTTCGCCTATTTCACTTAGTTTCTATCCTTTACTTTATTGGTTTTGTTGTATATTTGTATCGAATTTTTTATTCGTCTAGTCTTGACTTGAATCAATGCAATCAAATTTATAACTTCACTCCTTCGCATCTTTCTGTCTTTTCTACACTATTTCTTTCGCAGATATTTTGACGCATATTTGTCCTCCTTTGCCTTGTATTATATACGATGCTTATTGTCTCATGGATATAAAACAAGTTGTTGCCCTCTCTCAGTAGATGACTTTGCATGTGTTCGGTCACCTGTATTTTACAAGTTGCTGCCTTCGCAATAAACCTCGCTAATAAAAAACTGTGACGTCGCACATGCGAACCCAATGCTTTGGAAAGTAACAAATTGTGACATCCGCGCTTCGCGATTCCTCACTTCCATAATATGTGAACCAAACGCTTTGGAAGCACAAAATGATGACATCCACGCTTCGCGATTCCTCACTTTTCATAAACATGCGAACCAAATGCTTTGGAGCATAAAACGGTGACATCGCGCTTCGCGATTCCTCACCTTCCACAATACATGTGAACTAAATGCTTTGGAAGCACAAAAACGTTGCCATCTGCGCTTCATCATTTTCACCTTCGCGCAAACATGCGAACCAATTGCTTTGGAAGCAGCAAACGGTGACATCGCGCTTCGCGATTTTCACCTTCCACAAACATGCAAACAAAATGCTTTGGAAACACCAAATGGTGACATCCACTTCGCAATTTTCACATTTCACAATAGCGAACCAAATGCTTTGGAAGCACAAAACGATGACATCGTGCCTTTCGCGATTTCTTACCTTATGTGATGATGTCTCCAAGATAGTTTCTTAAGAATTGAATTAACTTGTGGCCAAGTAGTGGGGTCAAGTCAATCAATCATACTAATTGCCCTTAAACTTAGGAGAAGGATTCGTTTTTTCATTATTTAAGGTGTGCGAAGGGTAATTGCCCTTCGCCTTTTCGCGGAGTACGAAGTGGAGCGGTCACTGTGCCTTTGCTCTTGCATAGATAACTAGTG